>PVKM010036682.1:0-14709 GCA_004027735.1 Carollia perspicillata | reverse complement strand
ACAGATGGGTTCCCAGAACACTCACCTAGTGGGGGAGACCTACATTACAAGGGGCCTGCCCTCCAGAAGATAATTCCAGTTTTGGGGGGTCCCCTCTCATATACTCTGTATCTAAGTAGTTATACCTGCTACCCCCCAAATCTGGTTATCTACTCCCATTGCTGCCTGCTGGCTCTGTAAAGGGACAAGTCACGGAGGCCCAGCCTTGGGCAGGGCTCGCTATCACTGCCACAGAAGCAGCCTCGTTATCATAACACATCTCTGTTTAAGAAACATAAACCAGCCTTTGGCAGCTTCTCAAGTAAATGTCAGAGACAATAAAGAGCTCCCTCCCCTCACCCCACTTTCCTGCCTGGACAGCACGACCCAGCCTTATGGGGAAACACACAACAGCTCACCTAACAGGTTTCCCCAACAGCCACGCCAGAGCGGGCAGGCCCTGAGGAGCCCTGACTGGGAGGGCCCACTCTCCCGGCTGCCAGTGCCCCCTCTGACCTGGCGCGGTGGCCTCCCTCTGCTCCTGTCTCAACCTGCTGCCTGGGAGGGGCTGATGTCACTAATCCCGCTGGGGGAAGCTGGAGGCCACCTCAGGTTCCCAGCAGCAATTCCCCACACCAGCTCTGCACAGGCACTGCCTCCTCCCTGCTGGCCTCTTGCCAGCCATGGCAGAGAGCCCAGCTTGGTGAAGATATGGCCCGGCCTGGGGGCGAGTGTTCGGGCCAGGCAACCTGGCCTACCCATGACAAGTACCATCTGCGCTCGTGTAGTCTGGCTAGGAGAGCCGGGCCAAAGAGCCAAGTTCTAAAGCTGGGTCTTGAAAGGACGGAAAAGACTAGATGGAAACTAGATGGCAGCCTCAGGAGAGGCCACAAATCTCTAAGGAGTTATTCTAAGAAATCACACCCAGTTCCCAAACTGTGAGCGTAAACGGCTGCTCGGAAAACTATTAGCTGGGTCTACTCTGCCATGTACAATTACGAGCCTCCTTGGGCCCCTGGACTATATTGGGGACAGATCAGGTTCACGTTGTACGAAGATAGTAGAAGCTAAGGCCACACTGAGAATGGCCCAAGGTCTCCTGAGGACAACAGAGGGGGTGAGGAAGCAGGTGCTTAGCTCAGAATTGACAGAACAAGCCAGGGACTCCAGAGGGCAATCAGATTCACAAAAGGAAAAAAATTAGAATTAGAGCAACAACAATAGCTGACATCTGTTACTCTGTTGCTCTGTCTTAGGAGCTACACTGAACACGGACATGTGTGAACTCACTGAAACCTCACAACCACTTGGGAAGATGAATAATAATATTTTCCACTTCACAGATAAGGAAGCCTGAGTCTGATAGAGAAGCGACTTGCCCAAGGCTCTTCTAATGCAAAGTGGCAGACCTCACTCAAACCCGATAGGCCCAACCCCAGGGCAGACCTTCGAATGAAGAGTGGGGGTCAGGGGTGCCCCTGCTCCTCCTGTGAGCCGTGGGGTCATGCTTCTACAAACAGCAGGAACTAACCTCTTTGCTTCTGGTGCCTTCACCTGGATCTTTAAAGCTTTAGATCCAATGCCAGACAGGCAAGTCTGACACATGCTCCTTCGGCGCTTGGACCTGACCAAATGCTAGCTATTGACAAGGTAACGGGCAGCGTGGGAGTTTTGGAGTCATAGGTGGGAATGTTTCCCAGCCATGCAACAAAGGGTCTGGGTGGCCTTGATAATGTCCATATACTTCTCTGAGCCACAGACTTCCTATCTATAAGTCAAAGGGAGTCACTATTACATGAGTGGGTAGGACAGGGCTTGGAACAAGGTGGAGTATACATCTGAAATGCAGTGGTGGGTTCAGTTGCAAACTATGCGGGCGGAAAGCAATTATAGTTTGTTTCTGCTGTATCCACGGCATTTAGTTCTTTACCCAATATATACTTTGCCCAATAAATTTTTGTTGAAGAACCCAGTTTAAAACATTGCTAGTGTGCACAGATGTACACACAAAGGGTTTCAGGTATGACCAGTAGGAAACAACACCGATGACTGTGGATGGGGCATGGCTAACCAAATACGAGGATTTGCATGAAATAGAAGGCTAAGTAGTCATTAAAAGGAGTGAGGCAGCCCTATATTTAAGAAAATATCTATATTTTCTGTAGGGTATATACTTATATGCCCTGTAGAAAAGTAAGCAGGGTATACAAAGTGGATGGGGTGATCACAGAACAATTTGCTTTTATGGTAACGTGCTTTTAAAAAGGCCAAGAGAAGAACCCATACTAGTCTACTAAGAGCAGTTACTTCCACTTGAGATTAAAATTTCAACAAGGCAGGGTGCATAGAGGAGAGGTGTAAGAATATTTGCACTTTTTACCCTGTGTGCTTTTGCACTGCTTGATTTGTTGTGACAAAGACTCTGAGATACCTTTGCTATATAAAAATGCAGTCAAAATGATTCTAACATCCTAAATAAGTGAGTAGAAGAATAAATAAATATCTCAAGTCCCTGTCTAAAGCGGGCCTCATAAATGTTCATCCCCTTCCCTCTCTTGCCCCTAAAGAATGGTTATCACATCTCTGAATCTCCACGACCAAAATGAGACGAGCAAAGATACGCAAAGTCGGTGCTGTCCCTCAGTGTGTGTGGCCCTGTGGCATCTGACAGCACGCAGGCTTCCCGGGGTTTTCTGGCTTTGTCTCAAAAGGATGCAGGGCCTGAACGCACAACTGCTGGTTTGCCCCAAAGCAGAAACAGAAACTTGGATGCGTTAGCCAAATGCAAAGTAAAAAAGTCTGGGTGGGCTCTTAGGGCAATTGCCTTAGAAATAATTCTCATCTGAGGTTTTTAGTGTAGCCTTTGTGCAAAGAAATATTCATTATCCAAAAAACCCTTACCACACGTTAGAACTCTGGTCTGAGAAGCTTAAGGTCAAAGAAAGTAGCCATGCAAGGCTGTCATGTCCAGAGTCACAGCCCAGAGGCTCAGTAAGCACTCGGAAGAGCTGGGTTCCCTTACAATTATCAGGTCCTCGGTCAACTGTATTTTGTACCTAGTTCATCAGATCATTGTACCACTTCTTTAGTCTGTGCTCTGTTGGCCCAGCTGTCTCCAGAGAGACCCTGAACTTCGTAAAGGGAGACATAATGAACAGGAATATACAAAGCAAACACTTAGGAAGCAGCTAATTTGTTTCTGGAACTACTCTAGATATTAAACCTAAGAGATCGCTTTCAAGTTCAAAACATCTTGTGAGGTAGGTTAGATTATCCCCATTTTACAGATGACTCAGAAAGATTAAGTGAATGTTTCACAGGATTAGTGGTAAGAACAGGGAGGAAATTTAGGTTTGCCTTTCTCCAAAGCCCATCCTCACCCAACACAGCACACCCAACACAATACACACACACACAACACAGCTACACCACACACACGCACACACTCCTCTTTCCCTTACTGTAACTACTTGCTCAACCAGACCAAGTCATAATGGGTGTTTTATACTCTTAGTATTTTATGTTTTATACTCTCTGAGGGTCATAAAAAGCACATTTGTCAGGGAGGACTGTCACTCTGCCATATATCACATGCATATGAAATACCTAGAACAATTTTTCAATATTGTTTTTGGAGGACCTTCGAAGTTCATATTCCAAATCTTCTTATACCAATAGTCAGGGACTATTCCATGCATTGTGTAGGTCAAGGAGCCAGGCACAGGAAGGGAACCAAGTTCCTAATGTCCACTCCCCCCCAAAAAAGTTGACAGCCTGGTAGACGACTGTGACAAAACAGCAGCAGTAACTATTCTCGCTTCACTTCCTTCTTAGGCACTGTTAGAGCTTCAGAGTTCCTGAGCGAGCCCTGACCGGTGTGGCTCAGTTACTTGGGCATCATCCCACTAAGTGAAAGTTTGCCAATTCCATCCTGGCCAGGGCACATGCCTGGGCTGCCTGTTTGGTCCCTGGTTGGAGGGAGCACAAGGGGCACACACAGGATGTTTCTCTCTCACTCTGATGTTTCTCTGCCTCTCTTTCTCTCTCCCTCCCCCAGTCTCTAAAATAGATATACACACATACACGCATAAAGTTCCTGAGCGAGCGTAAGTGCAGAAACTTCAAATTACTGATGAAGAAACTACAGACAGAGAAAGGAAGGAAGCCCTTCTTAATATGACCCAACAAATCAATAGAAGATTCTGGACTAACTTTTTCTCCATGGCTCCCTGCCTCCCTATCTTGACAAACAGACAAACACAAGTATGAATTTTTCAACAGCTTTATTGAGATATAATTTATATCACATTGAATTCACTTGTTTTAAATGTACAATTTAATGGCTTTTCGTCAATTTACAAAGTTGTACAATTATCCCCAGCATCTAGTTTTAGAACATTTCTGTGACCTCAGAATAGAAACTCTGACCCATCTGTAGCCACCCCTTGCCCTCCCCGAAGCCCCAGACAACTACTAATCTACTTCCTGTCCCTAGATTTGCCTTTTCTGGACATTTTATATATCTGGACTCATGTCTGGATTCTTCCACTTGGCCTGATGTTTTAAGATTCAAACCCATTGTTGCCCATTCCTTTTTGTCAGCAAATAGAATTTCATCACATGAATTACCACATTTTTTATCTACTCAACATTAATGGATATTTGGGTTGCTTTCACTTTTTGGCCTATTGTGTTTTAACACACATCCCACCCCCCATGTGACTGATAATGGCTGCATATATATAATAAGGATCTTGTATCATAAAGCAGTATATTAAGGATCTCCGGGCTACATCTAGACTCAACAGAAAGAGTGCCCTTGATGACCAGTAGTGTCCGCCATGAGTGAGGGTAAAGAATGGTGGCACGCATGCAAACTACGGTGACACCTCTTCCAAAGAGGTGTCTTCTGGTCCTAACTGGGAGAGTCACATTCCTCCTGAGGAACAGAGTTAAAAGAAAATAAGACATGGCAACTAGGAAGAATTGCACTCGTTTTTGGTGGAGAACATACCTTTTATGGTGCAGTTTACTATTAAGCGATCAGTAGTTGGGGTTTCTGCAGCATATTTTTCTGGAAAGGCAATGGAGCCGTGCTGTCATGACTGCATCAGGCCCACTTCTTACCAGGCTCAGGGTTGGCATCGCTTATGTGGCTAAGGATTGGTAGGCTCAGCCACAGTTATGGCCCCGAGTGGCTGATGAGTTAGCATTTCTGGCAATTGTATCAGCAGCCAAGACTTTTTTTTAAAGTAAAACTGGGAAGGCTTGTTCTCCACTTTCCTCTGGGAATGGAAGACTAGACTTGACTTCTCCAAGACTCATCAGGCTTGGTGGTGTCTTTGTACTGTTGGCTATGAGAAAAGGGATGAGAATTTGAGTGGGCCTGATGGAAGAATGAGGAAATTGTGGTTTGTGTGAATATGTTCCAGCTCCTTTAGGGGAATGAAAGGAAAACATTGTGATGTCAGGAGGGAAATGGGTAGAAAAATGAAAGTATTCAGAAAAGATGAGGAAGAGGAAGAAGGCAGAAATTGGTAAATGAAGGGTCAAATAAACCATAAAGGCTAAACGGGTGGTTTGTTAGCCAAACCCAGACCACAGCCATCTTTCTATTGTTCCACACTGGTTTTTAAAAGAAAACGAACTATTCTAATCATTAAAAGCCAAGAGACTTTATATAAACTTCTGAGTTTCTTATTTTAAAAGAGAGGGGGAGGAAGGAAGGAGAGAGAAAGGGAGAAAAAAGAGAGAGGAAGAAAGAAAAAAAGAGAGAGAGAGAGAGAAAGAAAGAGAGAGAAGGAGGAAACAAGAAAGGAAGGGAAAAAGGAAAGAAGGGAGGAAGGAGGGAAAGAAAGGAGGAAGGAGGGAAAGAAGGAAGGAAGGAAGAAGGAAATAGAAAAAGAAAGCCTGGCACCCATTTTCTATAGCAGAATAATGGCTATTCCCTGCAGACAGGGCAGGCATGCTCCAGTTTGCCGCAGTCCCCACTATACCCTATTGCTTATATTTAGCTATTCCACAAGTTTATGAGACCCTTTGCGTCTGAACACCTGAAAAAACTATGTCCATCCTGGCTCAATCATCCCAGACATCCTGTTTTATCACCCTACCTTCCAGAGAGTGTAATAAAACTTGTAGAGGTTAAGTGACACCCAAGATCAGTGGTAAGAGTCAAAGCTGTTTTTCATCTCAACGTAGCTACTGTTTTTTCCAGCATATTATACCTTGGCAAGAAGAGAAAAATAATTGATTAAATATGAAGCCAAAAGTGGAGCAGAAATGAAGGAAAAACACTGGGGCAGAGGGAGAGCAGGGTGTTTTTTAAAAGAACAGTTTATTAATTGATTGGAAATGAAGTTATACCTTGGACTCTCCCCAATGAGGGGCCAAACACAAGCCCAATCAGACACAGATATTCTTTGCTTGTGTCTCTACAAACAAGTCCAGGTCTCCCAAAGAGAAAACATTTTTTCCTTGACTCATAAAGACAGCTCTGAAAAAGCATTGGGGAATTGGCTTAGGAATAAAATAACTTGCTTAAACTAGCAAACGCTTCCCAGATATTTCTTAGAGAGTCCCCTACCAAGCCTCACTGAGTCAGCAGGCACTCCAGGTGGCCCCAGAAATTCAGCTTGGGCCACAGTTACTGCCTGGTGGTGTAACCCACCCCTGAATCAGTGTCTGGAGCGGACTCTGGCACTGTCGCCTGTCAGAGTCCATTAGGTCAGCAGAGGACCCAGTGGCCCACATCTCTGGTCCTTGTGGAGAACCTGAGATCTCCCCCGAGGGTCACCACGTGGACAGAAATAGAGGAGAACAGAGAAAACAAGCATTTCTTTTTGCAACTTCAAGATCTATTTCTGGGGTTGAACAGAAGCCATTAAAACATTCCCATGACTCTCTGCCAAGCCCCCAAATTACTAACGACAGACACGCTGGCTGGAAAGGAGTCATTGCTGGCAAATATCCTTTTGGTATCTTGTTAACAGTAACAACCCTGAGCCTTTCATTGGAAGATCTCAAAGCACAGTGTAAGACTTTAATTGACGCTCCCCCCACAACTCTGTCCCCGAAAAAGGTAATTACCATTGTATCCCGCAGACAGTTTACACAGGGGTTAAATGGGTGATGGAGGATGAGTGATTTATTCTTGTTTCATATTCTAAGTTGAAAGGAAAAGTCTAAGTAACATCATAACATGGGGGTGAACTCAGCTGCACGACCTGCTGGAACCGTGGGATAGTCCAAGCAGGCAGAACAAGATCCCGGGGAGGCTGACGTGATTAGGCAGATGCCTCTGACCAGCGGCCACGGGCCAAGCACCATGCACAAAGGGGCTTAGTTTAGCCTAAGTGGGGACCCTTAATATCATGTAACTAGAGTTCCAAGTCAGAGTCCACGCTCAGTCTCTTGGAAAAAGAAAGTGTCTGCCTCACTGGCACAGCAGTGTGGCAAGAACCAGAAGTGTACCTGGTCCCCAGATAAAAAAGGGGCTCATCCCCATGGAGAACTGGAAGGCCAGGCATGGCATCTGGGGTACTCCCCCAAATCCAGGACCTCAGCCACTGTAGAAATGGCAGTGCTGACCTAACCAACCTATTCCTTCTCCAGCAAAGCCCCATCTCAATAAATGGGACCTCTCCTCACTCACCTGCTGTAACCAAGGTGCAAGGCTTCTCTTTCTCCACCAGCCTTTGTAGTTGATCCCCAAGTTCTAGTGACACAATGTATCTTCCAAGTCCATCTTCTTATCCCCACCTCTACCTCCTGTGATTCATTTGGGACACATCTCTCCTGGATTATTTTAACAGCATCTTAATTGTTCCTGGTGCTTTTAGACTTTCCCCAAGCCAAACAATTCTTGGTAACACTGTCCATAGGCTATTCCTAAAACACAAATGTAATCATGGCACTTATAAACTCCTCAATCAAACCCTTCAACATCCCTTCCACAGGGGGAAGTGTAAAATAAAATTTCCAGCTTAGAATTCCACACAGTAAAGCTATAGTTCAAAAATAAAGTTGAGCCCTGGCTGGTGTAGCTCAGTGGACTGAGTGCTGACCTGTGAAGCAAAGGATCGTGGTTCGATTCCCAGTCAGGGCACCTGTCTGGGTTGCAGGCCAGTTCCCAGCAGGGGATGCATGAGAAGCAACCATACATTGATGTTTCTCTCCCTCTCGCCTTCCCTTCTCCCCTAAAGATAAATAAATAAAATATTTTTAAAAAATTAAAATAAAGTTGAAATAATGTTTCAGATAAATGAACATTGAAATAATTTAACGCCAGCTGACCTGCAGTACAAGGAATGTTAAAGGAAGTTCTTCAGAGTCCAGGAAAATAATATTAGGTGAAAACTTGGATCTTCACAACAGGAATAAAAAGCACCAGAAATGGTATACATGCCAGTAAATAAAAAACACCTTTCTTTTCTCACTTTTAACTTTTTAAGAAGAGGGAATAAATTGATGTGTATGGTTACAAGACTTTTACATTATTCACGAGGTGATAGGATATTGTTAGGTGGTAGACTGAGATACATTAAAGATGTATATTATATTCCCTAGAGCAATTACTAAAAATAAAAGCAAGGAATGGCTAATAAGCCAATCATGGAAACAATGGAACACTAAAATAATAATTAATGCAAGAAGAAGCAGGAACACAGAAAAAAATAAAGAATATAGGGGACAGAGAGAAAACAAAGAGGAAGATTGCAGATTTAAACTTGTGTCAATATTACATTTAATTTCACTCAGCACCCCAATTAGAAGACAGATTGTGAGAAGGTATAAAAAAGTAATACCCAAATATGTGATAACTATACAGATCGCATTTTATTTTTTTTAAGATTTTATTTATTTATCTCTAGAGGGGAAGGGTTAGGGAGAGAAATATCAATGTGTGGTTGCCTCTTGTGTGTCCCCTGCTGGGAACTGGCCTGCAACCCAGGCACGTGCCCTGACTGGATTCGAACCAAGATCCTTTGGTTCACAGGCCCGTGCTCAATCCACTGAGCTACACCAGCCAGGGCTGCACTTTAAATATAAAGTCATAAAGAGGTAAAGGATTAAAAACATCATATGCTCTGCAAACACTTGGCAGTAGACTGGAATGTCTATATTAATATTATGCAATGTAGATTTCAGAATAAGCACTATTAGTCAGCATAAGGTAGGGCGTTCCATAATGAAAATCTGGTGAGTACATCCAGAAATCACAGTATTTCTTAAAAGAATATGCAACTAATAACAGAGTTTCAACAATGCATGAAGGAAAAATCAATAGAACTATAAAGAGAATGAGACAAATTCATAATGATGGCCAGAGATGTCAACAGTACTCACCAGAAATTATTAGAATAGGTAGACAAGGAATTATTAGAACAAGCAGTAAAGGTATAGAAAATTTGAATAACATCATGAACCAATTTGACTTAAGTAACATCTATAAAACACTCCACCCAATAGCAGGAGAGTACTCATTTCTTTCAGGTGCCACTGGAGGATTATATGGCATTACTTAGATTATCTGGTAGACCATAAAGTGAGTTTCAATAAATTCAAAAGACCTAAAATCATTTAGAGTATGTTCTCTGACACAGTAAAATTAAGTGGTACATTGGGAATAAAAATATACATGGAAAATCTTGAAAATTTGGAAGCTAACCAACACTTATGCACATTACCTATGAGTTAAAAAAAGAAAGGCACAAGAAAATTTAGATAATGTTTTGAACTGAATAATAAATACATCAGCAAATATCAATATTTGTGGAAAACAAATAAAGCAGGGATTAGTGGGAATGTATATACTTCAAATGCTTCTGTTAGAAAACAAAAATAGTGCAAAATAAATGATCTGAGCTTCCAACTTAAGAATCTGAAAATAAAGAACAATATAAACCCAAAGTAAATAAAAATAAGTAATAAAGATCAAAGAGGAAGTTAGGAAAATAGAAATCAAAGCAAGCAATAGATAAAAATTAGTAAGCCAAAGCCATTTCTTTTAAACATATTAATAAAATTGATAGACTCCTAGATGGACTGATCAAGTAAAGGAAAAAAAGGAAGCTACATTTCCAATCATTGAAATATAGGAGGACCCTGGCTGGTGAAACTCAGTGGGTTGAGTGCGGGCCTGCAAATCAAAGGGTTGCCAGTTCAATTCCCAGTCAGGGCACATGCCTGGGTTGCGAGCCAGGTCCCCAGTTGGGAGCATGTGAGAGCACACACACAATGATGTTTCTCTCCTTCTCTTTCTCCTTCCCTTCCCCTCTCTCTAAAAATACATAAATAAAGTCTTTTTTAAAAAGAAATGTAGGAGGGACATCACTACATATCCTACAGACATTTTTAAAAATGAAGGAGTGTAATAAAAAATCATGCTAATAAACTTGACAACTTAGGTAAAGGGAATGAATTCGCCGAAGGACGAAGATTATCAAAACTAACTCAAGAAGAAGTAAAAAACTTGAATAGGCCCATATCAAATTCTACAATAAATTCTGAGTTAAAAATGTCAGCACAAGAAGCCTTAATTGTTGCATTCCATTAAACATTTATAAAATAAATAATAAACCTCCACAAACTCTTTTGAAAAGGGAGTATAGAAGAAGGTTTTCCAAGTCATTTCATGAGGCCAGTTTTACCCTTATCCTCAAACCAGACAAAGATATTACAAGAAAGGAGATCTTCAGACGAATATCCCTCGTGAGCGAAGGCACAAAAATCCTTAATCCTTAGCAAATTATAACTCACCTCTATGGAAAAAGGTGGTATATCATGCCAAAGTGGGGTTTATCCCTAGGATTAGTGGCTGGATTATCATTTTAAAATTATTCACTGTACTTAACTTTATAACCAAAACAAAGAATAAAAGCACAAGTTACGTTTGAGAATACACACATGTTCGTACATGTGACAAAATTTAACCCCTTTTATGATTAAAAACTCTTAGAAAACTAGGAATAAAATAAAAGACTCAGCATTATAAAGATTATCTATGAAAAATCTATAACTAATGTCAGACTCAAGGATGAAAGTCTGAATTCTTAACCTTTATGTAACAAGGCAAGAGTGTCATCTATCACCACTTCTATTCAATAATATTCTGGAAGCCAAATAAAAGGCATACAGATTTTTTGAAGAATTGAAACTTTGTTTATTTTCATACAGCATGATCACGCACACAGAATATCCTAAGGAACCTGTAAAAATGTTATTAAGATTAACAAGTGAATTCAACAAGGACACAAGACACAAGTTCAACATTCAAAAACCAATTTTCTAGCTATGTATCTGAAAGAAACAATTTAAAAGTGAAATTGAAAACACTATACCATTAACAATAGCAAAATACCATATGGATAACAAAACATGGGCAAGATCTCCAAACCTAAAACCACAATACAGTGTTGAGGGATATTAGACAAGGCCTAAACAAAATGAAAAATATACCCTGTTCGTGGACTGGAAGATTCAATATCACTGTGACAATTCTCCCAAAATTCATCTATAGATTCAACACCCTTTCAGTCAAAACTTCAATAGGTTGTTGTGTAGAAATTGACAAACCATACACTAGAAATGGTAGATTTTACTTTTGGTAAGTTATACAGGAATACTTTTACACCAATCAAATAATTTTGAATTTTTAAAAGGAGACAACAGGACTAAAATTAAACGTATCAAGAAGTTAGAATAACCTCTGTGCAAAGGAAAGAAAGAAGGTCAGGAATACCATCATAAATATATTTACCTGAGATAAACTAAACTTTACAATGCGGGGAGGGAATTGCTTTAGGTTGGTGATTACAGATTAAGTTTCCTGGTAAGTGGAGATTGGGACTAAGAGCTAAGCTAATTCCAGCAATAATAAAATAAATGAAGTTACATTTTTGCACACCTGAGCATTTTGCTCAGGAGAATCCATATCTCATTCCTTGTCAACTGGGAAGATATCTGTGCCTCACACTTGAGGGATGAGGATCACTATGTTCTTGGAAGACCTGGTCCCCAAGATCATGGTGTGACTATGTGAAGAGAGGTTGAGACCAGTGCCTGGAGTCACTGCCAGCTCACAGGCATGAAATTCTTACTGGAAAGACTCAGGGGCGACTGGAAAAGCAGGACTGAAAAGGAAGCCCTGACGCTGAAGTTCACATTGAGGAGGGCTGGTTAAAAGGGCCCCATTTCCCGAGGGTACTCAGTCTAAACAGGTTCCCATCTGCCCCTCTCCATTCCCTATATTTTTGCTTAAACTCTTTGATAATGGCATAGGTCATAGTTGAAGGGATAAATACGATGTTTGACCTTGGCAAATAAATAAACAAATATTTTATTTTTATCGTTACCGTTTTGGTTAACAAGAAAAATCTCTAAACCTTACCTGCCAATGGGTTCAGTTAAAATACGGCAGCACTTCCTATGTGTCAGCTATTAGCTATTTTTATTTATATTAAAACGGAAATCCCATATTTCAGTTCTAAAGGTGTCTGTCCAGCATCTCTAGTCCTCCAGCCAAAATAGCCCCACATTTGCCCAGAGAAGGCAGGTGAGCCTGTAACTACCCTTGCTGTGTTACACTCGGATCCCTGCACCCAGAGTGGGTCTGTCCGTGGCCGCCCAGTCAGGCTGTGTTGTGGGGAGAGTGGGTTTTGACTTGGGCCTGCTTTGCACTCAGGCACCTTGTTTAGAACTGACATCCCATTCTGACCTCAAGTCCACTTGGCTTGGGCCCTGACACCTGTCCAGCCTTAGCAGCCTCTTCCCACACATTGATGCCATTCCTTAACCCAGGCAGCCTGCCCGGAGCCTGACCTAGCTTGACTGCCACTCCTAGGAGACTCCTGCTGTCCTCCTCAGCCTTCTGATCAGACCTTTTGAGACTTTCTTTCCGGACAGGCTCAATGCTGGTCACCATGCCACTTTCTCACTAACCAGTAGAAGCCCTTTCCTATCCAGGCAGCCTGGGCCCTTGAATTCCCAACCTGATCCCATTCAAGACGTGAGATTGGGGATCCCAGAATTCCAAACTCCTGCCTCTCTAAGGCGGGACCTGTGGCTCAGGGAGGGGAAGTGCATCCCCCCATGTACACCCCCAACGATGGGACAGATACAGGATAAAACCCCAGCCCCTGAGAGACATCTGTCTTGGCATAATACTGTTATAACTCCAAATGGCTATAGCTCACATTTCCTCTGCTTGTCCTCACACAGCCTGTGCAAGAACTTCCTTCTGAGACCGCGTTTAGCAGGTTGTTTCTTCTCTCAAAACTGGTCCAGGTCCTCAGATGTAAATACCTCTTCCCTCCTCTGACTTCAGGAGTTGGGAGAGCTTGTGGTCTGTCAGTCGTCTGCAGAGACTCAGACAGAAAGGGAACAACCGCTGGAGTCCTTAAATTAAAGCATGTCCAGGACCCAGATATCCACAAAATTGTTTCAATTCTCCACATTACACGGGCTTTTGGACAGAGCCTGCTAATCGACATACTGAGATATTTGACGCATTCACAAGAGTTCTCATGGTCACTTCCAGAATAGGGTGGCTACGCGCCAGGCAAGCTCACAGAAAGCCCCGATTTGGCAAGTCAGTGGCCCTCTAGGTCTTCGGGGGCGGGGGGAGGTCCTTCCTACTCCAATCAGTGTGGCTGGACTAAGCTCCCAACCCTATGTTCCATACCCAGCTGTACTCGGAATTAGGCCTAAATAAAGCAAATCCGAATAACTTGGAGGCCCAACCTCTCCAACTATTAGCACGTGATTTTCAAATCACATAAACCCTGCAGACTGCAGTGTTCTGCTCTTAAAGCTTTTTTTTAAAGAAGAGGGAAAGAAACCCAACTCTGTCTTGCTTTCCACAAAGAATTCACCCATCTAGCTTGACCAATTAGGCAAAGGTGCTTTGCACATTGTAAAAATGTAACAAAAACGTTTAATGTCCTCCTCTAATAGACAGCAGATTGTCCAAGGAGACCATAAACTAGAGGAGTAGAGGGTGTCCGGTGAAGGTGGGAGTTGGAATACACTGCCTGAAATGTTCGGTTTCCTCACCTGTAAATGAAAGCAAGACTAGGGGCACTTTAGCAGGATGTTGTAAGGGTCAGGAGATCATGGCAGGCATACTGTGACGAGTTTAAAAGAGCATTCATGTTTTAAAAGCATGAAGTCTAGAACATTCCTTGCCATGCCCACCGACCTTAGGAGGCATGTCAACACCCCTTCCCCAAAATGATAAGGCAAGGTACTTCCCTGGATTCAGCCATGATTTTTTTTTTATTGTTGTTCAGGTACAATTGTCTCCATTTCCGCCCACCACTCCCTCTACCCCACTCATCCCACCCTCAACCCTACCCCCCTTTGGCTTTGTCCATATGTCCTTTATACATGTTCCTTGGTGACCCGTCCCCTTCTTCCCCCTTTTGTCCCCTACCCCCTCCCCTCTGGTTACTGTCAGTTTGTTCTTTATTTCAATGTCTTTGGCTATATTTTACTTGCTTGTTCATTTTGTTGATTAGGCTCCACATCTAGGTGAGATCATATGGTATTTGTCTTTCACTGCCTGTCAGCTGTGTTTTTGAGACAAGCTTCAAAGGTTCCAACGAGTCTTTTTGAAAGCCCTTAGGTCAACCGAAAGAAAGGAACAGGCAAGAAATCACCAGAAATACTCACTTACAAGACAAAGAAGATTTTCCACCTTTGGCTTAAGGAGCATAGTAGACAAGCTTC
>PVKM010036681.1:0-14742 GCA_004027735.1 Carollia perspicillata | reverse complement strand
TGTGACTTCTGGCTTTTTGCAAAACTGGGATCATCTTCGAAAGGGAAGAGATTTCAGACCATCAATGAGATTCAGGAAAATGTGAGGGAGCAGCTGATGGTGATTGGGAGAACTGTGTGAGATCCCAAGGTGCCTACTTTGAAGGGGACTGAGGCATCATTGTACTATATACATTGCTTCTTGTATCTTGTATCTCCTTCAATAAATGCCTCTAGTTTTCATATTACATGGCTGGATACCTTCTAAACAGACCTCATATACTTAATGTGATGTTAACTTGAAGGCCATTAAATCTCAGAAAACTTTCATTTTGCTAAGCCTCAGAAAGACTGCTGATCACCTCTTCCCAAATCAGGGTGTACCCTGAAAACCTCTGAAACCAGCAGCTGAGCCAGATGTCCCTGCCACATCGGTCACCTTGCTCCCTGGGACCACTGCCACCAAGTTGACATAGGTTTGCCCTGCCTGTTTGTGCTGGGTGAGCAGAACCCTGAGGAAATGGGAACCCAGTGTCTCACACTTGTGTAGGGAATAAATTGGGAGAGAGCCGAAAATACATTCTACCATTAATGGAGCCTTGCAGTAGGTCTGGCAGTCTCATTTGATTTTCACGGCTCTGACTGGAAGTGTTTTCCCGCTCTGCAGACCGGATCAGGACTGAGCAGATGAGTGATAGAGACTCTGAGGACTCACTGTTTGTAAGCGGTGGAGCCAGGTCGGCTGATTTGAGAGCATGTGCACTCCCACCAACCTGAGCTGTGGATGTGGGAGGCACAGGACCTTACAGAAGAACAAAGATGAAAGCAGCTGAATGACTGTTAAACTCCTGCTGTGTGCCAAGCCCTATGGTAGATTCTTAGCATACACCCCCTCAGTTAATCCTCCCAACAGCCCGTGAGTTAGGAGCATCACCCCCTTATTCCCTACTCAAAGGAGTCCAGAAACTTTCTAAAGGTCATTCAGTAAATAACAGGGCTCCCACTTGAACCCACATCTGTATGGGTCTGTATATTTCCTCTTACCAAGATAGGGTGTTAATCAGTAGGGGTTTTGGAGAAATAAGGAGTCTTACCGTAGTAGAAGAGAAAGCAAAACTGATAAAAGTAGAAAGATAGCCTGAAAACTAGACAAACATCCGATCAAATGGTTAGAAATTAGCAGTATGTGATCTTGGACTAAACAGCCTGACAACTTGTTAATTACCTTTACTTTACTAAATTTAACCTATCAGTTTTACATGAACATAAAAAATTTTAAGATAGGTTTTAAATTTGCCTTCAGTAGGACTCAGAAGGCCTTCTGAGACAGAAATGAATTCCTGAGATCCAGGTGGTGATAAAGTGAGCAGATAGATATAAATGTTCAATTAGAGAGGACTCACTAAAAGTCAGACATAAATTGGAATTCAAGTAGCCAGACCTCTAGTTGAACTGAGATTTATTTTCTTACATTTGAGTTTTAAGACAATAAAGCAAATTTCAACAACAGCAAGAAAACTTTATCGGGGACTATTCAGTACAGTCACTTGTACTAAACATGTGTTGTGGTCTTTTTAGTCTCCTTCGTGGTCACTGTTGTGTGACGTTCAGTTAGGATGATATTTGCTCTCAGCATCTGGCGCACTGCAGGTGCTTAATTACCAGAGAAAGAGTAAATTATGTCAAATATACCAAGGCAAGAGAGAAATGAATACATTTGAAATATATTCTAAACAAGTGGCCCTAATCATCCTTCAGTCAACTAAAAATGATTAGACAGGAGATCCCTAAAGGGCTTACTAAGTAAGACTGTACGTGCTGAGTGCTGGAGGAGGCCACATGATAGAAAGGATAAAACGGAAAGTATGACGAGAGCACTCCAAGTCTGGGTGGTGCTCCTGCTCTTTATCTTTCTTGATTAGTAACTTGTTTACGAGCAACTGTAAGAAGATAGACTTGCAGAATAAGGGCAAAGGTTCCAAGTACAAGTCAATTTTTGATCTTTAGGGGCTGCGTCTACAGTTGTGAGGCTGTAGCCAAGACTGAGCAGGATGGGCTTTTACCTGCTGTGCGGAGACAGCAAGGGACTTGTTTCTGGCAGATGGGATGAGAGTATGTGCTAGAGCATCACGGAAGCCATCACACTTTCTGGTTCCCGTTCTCGGTCAGTGCCAGGGCCTCTCCTGGCTCCCCTCCTACTCGATTTGTCCCTGCTCCCCACCATTAAGTACACACTGAATATAGCCTTTTTCCAGTGGTGAATTGCCTGGTTAAATTTCCTCAAGTGGCAGAAATCCTATCAAAAACTGTTGCTTTGAGGCCTTTTGCTGTTTAATGTATTGGCGATCTGCCCATTCTCTCACAGTGTCTTTTCAGACCTTTCCCTCCAAGTAAAGCAAAGAAAGCTCAGGCAGATGAAACTTCAACCAATCAATGTTTGTTGGAGTGTGTGAAGAAAATAAATTGTTTGAACAATATTAAATTTGCATAAAATACTTTTAACTATTTAATCTGATTTTTCCATGCCAGTTAACAATATATGTAATTGAGAGAGAGCCATAAAAATTCATATATTCCCCTTTCAGAGGTCAAAGGTAAGCTTAGTACATTTAGTTTTGTTTTTTTTTAGTGTCTCTTGAATGACATTTTTAAAGGTAGTCTTCTTGAAGAGAAATTGTTATCACGCCCTTTCAGGTTCAAAAACCTTGAGCATAGGATTCCTGTTTTCTAAACAGTGTCCAGCTCCCTCAACCTAATGGTGTGGGTCAGGGTTACAAACAACAGGGTAAGGAGAAGCGAGCAGTGACTGGTGGGGATGCCGTCTTAAACAGGTCCAGGGGACTCCCTAATGTCACTTTTGAGCAGAGACTCGAAGGAAGTGACGAGGAGATCCGTGTTGATAACTGGGAGAACATTCAGGCATTTGCGAAGGTTCCGAGATGGACTAAGTCAGTCAGTATGGGTAGAACAGAGCAGAGGGAAAGTGTTACAAGGTGTAGCCTAAACCAGACAGCACTTCCTAGGCCTCGGTAGAGTCCTTGTGATTTACTCTGAGTGGGACGGGAGATGTCGGAGGGTCTTAAGCAGAGGCATCATGTGGCTTGTGTTTCAGTGGGATCGCTCGGGCTGCTGAGCTGAAAACAGACAGGAGATCAGCGGTAGGATCAGGTGGACTCCTCAAGAGGGTATTGCAGTCACACAGAGGAGATGATCGGAAAGGTGGAGGTACGGGTGTTAAGATGTTTTTGAGGCAGAGCTGAAAGAAAGCGCTAATGGAGAGAAGTCAAGGGTGACGTCAGGGCTTTGGGCCGGCTCAACTGGTGGAAAGGAATCAAATTCTGTAATGGATGGGGAAGACGGGGCGGAGCTGGTTTCAAGGCTGAGAGTAGGAGTCAAGGAACTCCAAGGGCTTGGTTTTGGCATGATTTCTATCTATCAGAGTGACAGATATCCTTTGAAAGTATGGTAAACAAAGTAATACATGTAAAGAAAAATTGTCTTGTCCTGGAGAACCCTATCATTTCTATCACCAGAGAACTTGTATAGAAATTTCTATAACTGCCTGGTTTTTCTGGCCTGCCTTCCTTTCCTCGAATACATTTCCCTGAGTCTTAATCTTTGTTATTGAACTTTTGTCAGAAGCTTTTTCAAAATCCTAGTAAGTTATTCTGGTTCCCATTTGGTGACCTACATTCCTGGAATTTTTTGCTTACTAACACATGAACTTTGTAAGAACTAAGAGCAGAGGTCTGAGATTCCAATCACGTTTCCACATGGATGTTCACGTGTGAACTGGGACAGCAGGGTGAACGAGACCCTTGAACACACCCCAGCTACGAGACTGGCCATGAGTTGTTTGTTTGTTTTTTTAAAGATTTTATTTATCTGCAGAGGGGACGGGAAGGAGAGAGGGAGAGAAATATCAATGTATGGTTGCCTCTCATGCATCCCCTGCTGGGGACTGGCCTGCAACCCAGCATGTGCCCTGACTGAGAATCGAACCGAGGATGTTTGGATCGCAGGCCTGCACTAAATCCACTGAGCTACACCAGCCAGGGCTGACTGATGCTTTTTGGATGAGTCCTTCCCAATGAACAGTATGTGCCTGGAGGGCAGGCGATGTAACTGTGTCATTGTTTTCCTTTCCTAAGTCTAGCCTAGTACCTGATACAAAGGTGAGCAGTAAATGTTGAATAGGTGAAAGTTTCTGAATAAATTTTAGGCAACTAAAGATGTCTTTTCTCTTTTGTCTTGTAGCGCCTGACAGCTACAAAGTGCAAGAGAAGAAAACTGCTGCCTCCAGCCGTCCCCACTCTGCTATTTCAGGACAGAATAGCAACCACTCAGGAAATAAGCCAGGTAGGAGGCAGGCATTGCAGGTGCTGTGGAAAGGAAGGCTGTCCCCCTGGAAGGTGCACAAGGTTCAGGAGAGCACGGTTCCAGTTCTGCCACCAAAACACATGCTTACAGTGACTCATGACCGTAAATCAGAGGACCTCTCAAAGCCTTGATTTTTATCTTTTTAAAATGAAGGGTCAAAGACATGCCCTGTTTACCTCTCAGAATCATTTTGCCCGTCAATGAGATGATACGTGTGGGTTCATTGTTTTACTGCCAACCAGTGTACAAGAGGTAGTAATTTTACTATCCTGTTTGAGATGCTACGTGTGACATAATTTTTTCTTACCCTCTTCTACCTCCCTTTCCTGCTGGTAATCACCATACTGTTTTTAGTATCTGTGAGGTTGTTTTTCTCTACTGAATCCCATTGCAGCTTTGCTATGTGTGTAAAGATTTCCTTAAATGGTTTTTGAGAAAGTCACAAGAGACATGCAGTAATGCTTGGGCATACAGGTACAAAAAATGGTGTCATATCACCTGTATGCCTGAGCATTATTGCATATCTCTTGTGACTTTTTCAAAAACCATTTAAGGAAATCTTTACGCACAGCAGAGCTGGTATGGAATTATGTTTTTGTTCTCCATGCCCTGCAATGGTTGTACACCTACACAGTAATTTTATTTAATGGACTATGATTCATGGTCTGCTCCACTTGATGATACAAAGATGCAAACAGTCTGTTTAACATAATACAAACAGTTGGATAGACAGTGCAGCTGCTTCCAGGTACCCAACAATCATTGCATGGTCCTTGGGAGAGACTAATGTAGGTTATGATGAAAAGAGACAATGAAAGGAAGGTAAAGGCAAATTGAATACTCCATGAGTGTCTTGGAAGTCTACTTTGGCATCCAAGGCCAAAGTCACTCAAGAACAGGGAATCAGTGAGAGTGAAAGTAGAGATAATTGCATCTAGCCTCACAGGAAACATTCCCTATTATACCTACATTTATGGTGCTTTTTCTCATATGGAAAAGGTCTTAAATAAGATGCTTTAAATAAGACCTAAACCAGGCCAGTCACTTAGAAGACAGAAGAGTAAGTAGTACTATTGCAAATATTGCATGAGCAACCCTTAGTGGGAAATGTGTAATTTCAGTCAAGCTGGGTCTGCCTTTTTTTTAAAGGCATTCTCTATTTTTTACTTTTTTTAAAAGATTTTATTTATTTATCTTTAGAGGGGAAGGGAAGGAGAGAGGGAGAGAAACATCAATGTATGGTTGCCTCTCATGTGTCCCCTGCTGAGGACTGGCCTGCAACCCAGGCATGTGCCCTGACTGGGAATCAAACCGTGATCCTTTGGTTCACAGGCCCGTGCTCAATCCCCTGAGCTACACTAGCCAGGGCAGTTGGTCTGCCTTTTCATTCATTTGTTTATCCATTCATCTATCCGCTCACCACTCAACCACCATCTAGTAGTATTTATCAAGTAGTTGTTCTATGCCTGGGACTATGAGAAGTAGTGTATGAGCAAAACAATGGGACCCCTATCCTCACAGGGCTCTTTCTGGAGGGCTTTGTTCTTACACTCAAGTGAGCATCCTTGTGGAAGTAAGAGGTTCTTTAGCATGAAAACCCCATTTGTTTTCAGGAGAACTGAACATAGCTAAATGGTTTGTACTATTTTTCCTTGTTCTCCCTATTGACAATCACTTCTAATGACTTTTCTACCATTCAGTCAGTTCTAATCGATTTTCATAGCATTCTGAAATGCTGAAATTTTAACAAAAGTTTTTACCATTCTTGACTGTGCAACTGATACTTCCATATCCTGACAACTCATTTGTTTATATGGTGTTAGCACTCTACAGGCACTAGGGATATATTACTAAAAGACATATAATCCCTACCCTCTCGTTGACGTTATGGTAGAATAAACTAACATATGAATGGTCCTTGAACACAGAATTTCCAGGGTGAAAAACACAGCTGCATACGGCACAGAGGCCCAAAACTCTCCACCTCAACTGGCCATCCCTTTATAGGGCTATTTGATTTAAGTTGCTAAAGTCAGGTTAAATGAGGGGATGTTTCATTTCAGACTATGTAGTTTGAGCATTCTTGTGTCTACCTTCTTGTAAATAGAGATAAGCAAAGGTACATAAAATGGTCTTGTTATTTCAGTCCTCACCTGAGCATATGTTTATCTATTTTAGAGAGGGAGAGGGTAAAAGAGGGAGAGGGGGAAGAGGGAGAGAAAGAGAAACATCGATGTGATAGAACAACATTGACTGGTTGCCTCAATACGTTAAATAGGAGAGATACATTAAAATAGTAACTGCTAGCTTTTATATTGTTTAAAATTTGTTATCAAATATAAGATTGTTTAGTTTGCCCCGTTGGTGCATATTAATGGAAGTGAAAAGGCTCCGAAAATTAACTAAGGTTGTTTGCTCATTCATTCATTTCATCATTCAACAATAATTATTGAGTATTCTCCTTTCTGCAAGGTACAGTCCTAGGCATTGGGGAAGGTTCCGCTCTTCCCCACCCACATTCAGCACCATCTTCAACCTGTCACACGTGTTGTTGACATTCTACCACCAGAGTAATCAGAGGGATGGAGACAGAATTTAAACTGAATAACTTTCTCACCCTACAATTCAGTATTTTCTACTGCTAGATTCCAAACCAACCCAAATCATCTCACGTATCATAATTACTCTGCATTTTATACTTTAGAAATGTTGCATTAATTCTTTACCTCCTTCAAATGAATAGTGATTATCATTTCAGCACTGATATTAAAAGCCAGTGGGAATTACTACACTTTTAAGCATTGGCCTAATACATAGTGATTGATCGGCATATTTGTATAGTTCTGTATACAACATGTTTCTTATTGTGTTGTTAGACAGGATGCAGAGAGCATAATTTTCATATGAAATGATGGCCTAGAAATCAAGAAAACTATGCCTATTCTTGCACTATTTTCCAACCGTGCATCTAAGAAACAAGCATTACATTGTATAATTGGGTATTACCTCATTACTTCATATTCTATTTTCAAAATTTATTAATGCAATTAGGAGTAATTAAACTCTACTTTATAGACTGTAGTGTATTAAAGGCTTTTATAAATAAAGTTGATTTTCAAGTTTTATAATTGAATAAAAGTTTTTTATGAGTGATTAAATCTCATTATTTAGGGACTTTTTTAAGCAATAAGTAATTATTGAAAGTCTTTACTGCTACTTTGTCTTGGTTTTGTTCCCAGATTATTCTTTCTTCAAAATACTATTTTGCTATGGCTCTCATTTTCTTTTACCAAACACAAATGACAGCAAATCCCCCTGTATATAGTTCCTGACAAAGCACCTGAGGGGCAGTCTGCATGATCATTTTCTAGGGTCAGAATAGAACCTTTTGGGGCCATGGGCATATTTTCCTACATAAAAAAATTAAGGCCTCATAAATGATTAGTAAATCTGATAATCATAATGAATTGAGCTAAGGAGGGGTTTATATTATCAATTATTTAAAAACCATACCTTAAAGCAAAGAAAAAGCATAAATTATCATCACCTAGTCCTGCTCATGATGCCAGGTTTATGCAGGCTTCTAATGGGCTTTTATAAGGTTTTTATTTCCCTTCAATGTACAAATTCTGTGAAGTTTAAGAGGCATTTGGGACACAAGATCTTTAAATTTGTTGATGAACCCCTACCATGTTGCCTCTCAAGTCTTATTCAGTAGGTTTCTGTTTTTAACACAAGATCTTAAAATGACAGTGTCAATCTAGTAGCAGCAAAAATAACCCTAATTTTGAGTGTGATATCATCATTGTCATCGTTATTACTTGTGTGTCACTGAGAGTACGGTCATAGTATGTGTACTGATTATAAGACATAGCAGTGTGTTATTTATCAAATTTACTGTACAGAAATATTTATCTTTCTATATCATTAGTTTTAAAAAAAATATGCTCATAGAGAACAAGGCTGACAGCTCCGAAGGAGGTGAGGGAGTGGAGGGATTGAGCAAAAAAGGAAAAAGGACTCATGGGCACGGACAGCAGTGTGGGGATTGTGGGGGTTGGGGCATAAAGGGGAAAAATGGTACTGGGAAAAAAGTCCAATAAAAATAAATTTAAAAAATAAGATAAAGGAATAACAAAAAGTAAAAATAAGCTCTTTCTCCGATGTTTCTGTCTCATTTCAGACCCTCCACCTGTGCTACGTGTTGATGACCGGCAGCGACTGGCCCGGGAGCGACGTGAGGAACGGGAAAAGCAGCTCGGTATGTCTGCCCCTCGTTCCTTCTGTGAGGAACACTGTGGTTGAAATGGTGCTTTTCCCCTCCAGGAAAATGGACACTTAACATTGAGCAAATGGACATCGCTATAACAGGTTTTGCAAATGAATTGCAAAACAGTTTAGTGTGCGATATAAACACAGGACTAAATTTTAAGTGACAGGAAAGTCCAGCCCAGGATTAAGGTCATTTGCACTTCTTTGTATATTGTAATCACAGTCTAATGTGGCACCAGAGGGAATGTATATAGGAGAGGTGTGATGGCTCAGCTTACATTTTACAACCTAAAAGAAATACAAGGACAGTGAGCATGTGGTTCTTTTTTATGTGAACAGTTATGAGACTATTCACTGCTAGGGTACTTACTGCTTTCCATGTTAAAATAATGCTGCTTGTTGAATTTATAGACAGATGCTACTGTATTGCTGCCAGGAAAAGCACAAGACCTCGTGCTGAGGTGTCTGATGTTTCCTTTGTTACCTAAAGCCCTTGTGAAAGGTTAGCAACTACAGTATTTGCCATATAATCACCTGGAGAGCTGGGTCACGGGACCAGCTTACCAGGAAGCCGAGATCAGGGCACTTGGCGGTCATTGTCTCCTAGACCACTGAGCAAGAACACTGGTGCCAACTCCTGCTTTACTTTGCAGCCCATTCATACCAAGTTGCTAAAACAGGATACTCTCTTTTTATGCACCTGGAAAATATGAAGTGCCTGGTCAGTATATCTGTGTTTCTAGAGTGTCTAGGTATTTTAAGACTATGGCTGACTTAGGTTGCCTGAATCTTTCCAGTGCATGATCCACAAATTTTCTGAAGTTCATCTGCATTTTGTAAGAGTTCATGTTTTAATTGGGGAATCTAGCCCCTATGTCCCATCTTTATATAAAATTCTTATTCACAAACCCAAATTAGTGAAATTTTCTGGAATATGGTTTTCAAAAGTCTGTTGGTATCATTTACATTATTTTAATTCAGTTTCTCTGCCTTGCCGTAATGATCATACGAAGTCATTTCTTTTGCTGCCAAGGTTTTTTCAACACAAATTTCAATGACTTGATGAACGTGAACAAGCTCCCCTATTTTTCTGTGCCTGGCCTTTCCAGCCGGTCTTGAAGTTCCCTGTCCCTGACAGGTTTCCTGCAGTTGGTAGGCTCCTGGAGAGCAAGGCTGTCTGTGGACTCTGCCCAGTGCTCCAGAGTCAAGGTTGGTTTGACAAGTGGTCCAGAGCTGAGAAAGAAGGGAAAAGGCAGAGTTATTGAAGTGAAGAGATCCCAGATGAGCAAAAAGAACAAACTGACTTCTGCGCTGGGTTGGTTGGTATCTGTACTCTGATTTTGGATGCATCCAACTATTAGCATTTATGTCCTCCATCTCCCCTTTCTACCCTATCCCAGTTGGACAGTTCCACACCATTAAATGTCTCCTTCAAATTGCAAGGTGGATTCATGTCTGCTTGAGTAGGGTAGCTCCATAGCATCAGCCTACTCCTTTATGATTTAACTCCCATTGCGAATTAGCTTTTACAGATTAACTCACAGCTTTCCATTTGGTTTCCTTATCTTCCAAAGCCAAGCATTATCAATTCTTTTGTGGAAAGAATGAATACGCTGGACAGAAAAATGATTTCACTTCTTATGCTATAAAGTTGTAAGACTCATAGCTCTGAGACTGCAAATTCTCCCTATAATTTGCCTAGCTTTGTTCATTGAGTGGTTAGATTTTTTTTCCTTAAGATGTAGTCTCATATTTCAGTTCATATCAATGGTACAGAAGATGACTCATTGACTTACACATTCAGAAATTTTATTAGCCAGGTATTGTGTGAAAAGGGTGAATTAGGGGGAGCCCCAGCCCTCCAGGGCTAACTGCAGTCAAGTCAGGAGGCAGGTGAACACAAAGCAATTATAATACAGGATGGAGTTGAAGAGGTGGGCACAAGGGTTGCTGAGAACCCACAGGAGCACCTAACCCAGCCTGGGGATGTCAGGTGCCACCTGACCTTCCGACTAGAGGATGAAGGAGAGTCATCCAGGGAGATAGAAGAGGCAGGGACTGGAGGGCAGTGATGCAAGGACAGGTGGGAAGAAGGCACTTGGTGACAGACCCAAATGCTCCTCAGATTACTATATGGGTCAAAGGATCCCAGTGTACTTTTTTGGTGAACCAATATATAACAGACAGTGTTTCTCTTTCTTCTTAACCCTGCTATGTTAAATACCATCGTTTTCCTTAATTCTGATCTTTTTTGTTGTTGTTGAAAATCATAATACATCGACTCTAAGTTTTCCTTGCATTAATTACATTGTATTTTTAAGTTTTTAAGTGTCTTATTGCTTATTCTTTTCCATTTAATAGAAATCATAACAGAAACTGAGTCTGGAGAGGCTCCCTGGAATCTTCATATTATGCAAACAAACATTCCTGCAAGTGCACGTCCATGCATTTGTAAAGAGTCATCTAAAATCTAGCATCTGATTTAAGCTGTAGCCTAGAGTACAGAAGGGTGGTTTTCAAAAAATCTTTTGTACTAAAAGAAAATCAAAGGGCACACGTGGCAAACTACCTATAAACCGTGCTTTGCAGAAGCTATGGTAGCAGTTAAATTTTTTTAAGCGGGGGGTGGGAGATTGTCTACCACTTAACATCAGATCTTTGGAATGTGCTTTTTTGAAAACAAGCAATAGTTGGTAACATCAGTATTACAAAACTTTCAAACTTGAAAACTTTCCAAGCTAAAAAAAAAAAAAATGGAATGCATTCCAGAAATTCCAACAAAGCAACATTTAAAGTGATTGGCCAGTGAGACTGATTACTCACTGTTAGATGTAGGTTGAAATTAACATTGAAAGGTATTTTTTTATCCACATTTTGTTTAAAAAAGCAAAGCAGAATAAAGGTCTTTTATGGCATATCATGTTTGTACTGGTCGCAAATGGGTACACTGTTAATAGCTGTCTGTGGATTAAACCTCTAAAGTCGTGCTTTAATGCTCTTATGGTAGGATTATGTCATGTGACCTGCTCTTGCTCCATTTTGTTTGAACTTATCACATAAAATCAGGCATAATTCTTCGTGTTTGGGACTTTTCTCTCTGTTTGGTTGAGCATATGGACTCTGCAGGCATTATTTTTCTGCCTTAAAAGTGTCATGCGTGAAGGAGTCTCCTCAACCACTCCATTTCATCTGATTCTATTCGGGCCTTTTCTTCAGCCTCCTTCTCTCTCTCGTCTTGTGCCATCTCTCTTCTGAACTTTAATTTTGTTTTCTCCTGTGGGGGAAACACTTATTTATTCTCATGGTTTCAGCTCTCCTTTTCTGATGATACAGGTTTCACATTTCCAGCTACTTATAAAGCAGTAGGTACATGCCCATTATCTAAAACTCAACTGCCCTACAACTAACTTGTGCATCAGTTTGACTCCAAAACTTACTCCTTTGGGTAATTTCTGTGTCCCAATCAATTGCATCAGTATTTTTCTGACCCCAGGAAATTATTCCTTTCAGCTATTTTTGATATATCTGGTGCTGCCAGAGGGACTGGTTTCTTTCTGACTACCAGTATTAGCATTGGATCTTTTGCAGAATAAAACAGTCTCTTTTCCTTGGTGACCCAGCGCTGTGTACTGACTGGTCTCCACCCTGGCTTGTTGTGCCACTTGTAGCCACCAGTAGTCAGTCTGGACTCAGCCTAGTCCTCCAGCTGGGCTTCAGCTCTCTCTAGCCCAGTATGTAAGTAGAAGTGGCCACACTCTTTTTTTTTTAATTGTTGTTCAAGTCAGTTGTCTCCATTTTTCCCCCAACATTCCCTCCCAACCCAGCCATCCCCACCTCCCACCCTCGATCCTACCCACCTTTGGCTTTGTCCATGTGTCCTTTATACATGTTCCCGAAAACCCTTCGCCTTTTCTCCCCATTATCCCCTCCCACCTCCCCTCTGGTAACTGTCAGTTTGTTCTTAATTTCAGTGTTTCTGCTTATATTTTGCTTGCTTGTTTTGTTGATTAGGTTCCACTTATAGGTGAAGATCACATGGTATTTGTCTTTCCCCACCTGGCTTATTTCACTTAGCATAATACTCTCCAGTTCCATCCATGCTGTCGCAAAGGGTAGGAGTTCCTTTCTTTCGGCTGTGTAATATCCCATCACGTAAATGTACCACAGTCTTTTGATCCACTCATTACTGATGGGCACCTAGGTTGCTTCCAACACTTGGCTACTGTAAATTGTGCTGTTATGAACATTGGGGTGCATAGGCTCTTTTAAATTGTTGTTTGGGGATTCTTAGGGTATAATCCCAGTAGTGGAATTGCCAGGTCAAAAGGCACTTCCATTTTTAGTTTTCTGGGGAAATTCCATATTGTTTTCCACAGTGGCTGCACCAGTCTGCATTCCCACCAACAGTGCACTAGGGTTCCCTTTTCTCCACATCCTCGCCAGCACTTGTTTGTTTATTTATTTATGGTGGCCATTCTGATCAATGTGAAGTGGTATCTCATTTTGGTTTTAATTTGCATTTCTCTGATGGCTAGTGATGCTGAGCATCTTTTCATATGTCTCTAGGCCCTCTGTTTGCCCTTGGGGAAGTGTCTGTTCAGGTCCTTTGCCCATTTTTGAATTGGGTTGTTTGTCTTCCTGGAGTGGAGTTGTGTGAGTTCTTTATATATTTTGGAGGTCAAACTCTTGTCCAAGGTATCATTTGCAAATATATTTTCCCATACTATTGGTTCCTTTTTCATTTTGCTGATGTTTTCTTTAGCCATGCAGAAGCTTTTTATTTTGATCAAGTCCCATTTGTTTATTCTTTCCTTTATGTCCCTTGCTCTAGGGGACATATCGGTGAAAATATTACTGCATGGAATATCTGAGATTTTCCTCCCTATCTTCTCCTCTAGAACTTTTATGGTATTATAACTTATATTTAAATCTTTATCCATCTGGAGTTTATTTTTGTATATGGTATAAGTTGGTGGTCAAGTTTCATATTTTTGTATGTAGCTGTCCAGATCTCCCAACACCATTTGTTGAAAAGGCTATTTTTACTCCATCTTATGCTTTTGCCTCCTCTGTCAAATATTAATTGACTGTAGAGACTTGGGTTTATTTCTGGGCTCTGTATTCTGTTCCATTAATCTATGTGTCTGTTCTTATGACAATACCAGACTGTTTTAATAACAGTGGCCTGATAGTGTAGTTTGATATCAGGTATTATGATCTTTCCTAATTTAATCTTCTTTCTCAAATATTGCTGTGACTATTCGGGGTCATTTATGGTTCCATATAAATTTTTGAACTGTTTGTTCTGTATCTGTGAAATATGTCATTGGTATTTTAATAGGGATTGCACTGAATGTATAAATTGCTTTCGGTAGTGTGGACATTCTGATGGTGTTAATTCTTCCAATCCATGAACATAGTACATGCTTCCATTTGTTTGTGTATTCCTTAACTTCTTCATCCTAAATCCATTTAGTCATAAGACTAGCAGACCTCTGTCATCCACATAAATCTCAGATCTGTGACTATAAATTTGCTGCTTGTGCTATCGTCATACTCCAGGCCATAATGAGTGTATATCTCAGGCACCCAAACGATCTCATCAGTGTACTTCAGTACTCCAGCGCTGTCACAGTTAGCACCAGTCTTTCTCTTTGCAGCCTTCTTGGTCTTTATTATCTTTCCCCTTTTGGAAGTTCTATCATTTTTCTTGCTATGTCTTATATCTTGTGTAACTATCATATTTTAGCTCACATTATAATGCTATTTAATGCTCTACTGAACTTTTTCTAGTTGGATTTTATATAACTGCCTGGTTGTATATATTTTAAGTTTTTAAAAGGTATGACCATTGTTTTCCAATTCTTTGTATACCAGTACAGGAGACAGTGCTAAGCATAAACATGTGTAATAAATATTTGTTGATTTTCCTGATTTTTACTAATCTTACTCAAGTTTTTAAGTAATAATATTGACATTGCTTAAATATTTTTAATAAATAGTAATAATAATTGTTTATTAAACAGTAACTATGAGCCAAGCATTGTTCTAAACACTTCACTATGTATCAGCACATTTAGTAGCCCATTAACACAGTGGGTTATACTTTTTT
>PVKM010036680.1:0-14706 GCA_004027735.1 Carollia perspicillata | reverse complement strand
TAGTGTGGGAAATGTAGAAGCTAACGAACTTATGACACCTGGACATGAACTAAAGGGGGAGGAGTGTGGGTGGGAGGGGGTGTGCAGGGTGGAGGGGATTGAGGGGGGGAATGGGACAACTGTAATGGCATAATCAATAAAATATATTTAAAAAAATCTTCCCGAGGCATTTCACAAGCAGCCCCCTCTCATGTTACAGAGAACTGCTTGTCTACTGGCTCATTTTCTCACAGTTTCTGGAATCACAGCTCCATCTAACATAAACTGTTTATATTTAGCAATTTCTGATTCCCTTTCCTGGCATAAAAAAATTCTGAGCTTACCTATAGTTTAAAAATATTTCTTATATTCCTATGGCTTTTCTTTTTTAACTTAAGGTAGTATTTCAGGCAGAGACCAAATAATAGTTTTTAAACATCTAAAAGAAGATGTAGCACTCTGACTTACAATCACCATTTAAAAATGAGTCTTAGTATGAATTGTTGCAGTGTCTATCATTTAACTGAAATGTATGTTTTAGTAAGTCAATTTTTCTACATAGAATAAGATAACATTAAAATATTATTAATTTTTGATATACATGTTTAAAATATTCTGTCATAACAAACACAGCATCTCCCAAGAGACAGCTTTTTAATTTTTCCTGCTGAATCTAGTTTTAAAAGTTGCAACCTTTAAGTTGACACTAATGAATTTTAATTTTTATTCTGTAGAAATGGAGGGTATTAATCTTTTTTGAAGTACAATATTAAAAATTTTTGTTTTTATCAGTGGGGAAAGTTCGAGAGCAATAATTAGCATATGCTGATATTAGAAGATAAAATATTAACTACAAAGAATTTATGACTTCCAGTCCTTAACCTTCTAAGGCAGATGGAGCCCAAAGATCCCTGATTAGTCAAATAGACCAGTAGGTGGAGCTGTGAGCAGCAGAAGCTGAGAGAGAGACAAACTAGTAGAAGAAACAAATGGCTGGGAAAATATGGATGCAAATAAGAAGGCAGAAATCAGCCCAAGACATGGGCTGATTGGAATTATTCCTAGAAGGGTTAGTTCTGCAGGAGAATAAGACTACAGAAGTGTAGTGACTACTGTGAGGAGCAGGATGTTGGACCAAAGAATTTTAAAAAGGACTTGAATGGATTTGTGTTTTATATGTGTTCTAACCCTCTCCTCTGTCACATATCTTCAGAAAAATCTTCATTCCCTTTTAATGATGCTTTTTGAATTTTTATTTATTTGCTGTAAGAGCGTTAATTTTTTCTTCTTTTATTAAGGTATTACTTATAAACAATAAACATGACTAATTTTAAGTGTAGAGGGGAGTAGACAGTGTTGAACAGATGACTCTGAAGGGCCATTCCTGCTCCAGAGCTCTCAGGGGACTTATTAAAGTACACTTACTGCAAATAGATTGTAGTTTATTTTTCTTCCTTCCCAATCCTGCTTTCTTCACAGCCTTATAGGAGTGGTCCTGAGTTTGCTACCCAAATACCTCCCCTACACGAGTCTCTACTGCATTTTGTTTCCAGGAGAACATGGCCTAAGAGAGTTGGTATCAGAAAGGTCCTAGCAGGGGTGTGAAACCTTTTAGTGTCTCCAGCCTGCACTGGAAGAAGAGTTATTTTGGGACACACATTAAATACAATGTGACACGCAATCACAAAAAAATCTCATAGTGTTTTCAGTAAATTTACAATTTTGTATTGGGCCACATTCATAGCCAACCAACATTCATAGCCCTTGGTTCCTTCTGACAGGCCATAGGTTGGACACCCCTGTTAGGACCTAAGGAAGCCAACTCTAAAACAAGAATTGGAGGCTAGACTCACCTGCCAGCCAGGTGACAATGAACACCCATATCTGATGAACAGTAGACTACCTAGAGCCCTTGAGATTCTCTAATGAAGTAATTGAGAAACCCCACTGGTTGTAAATGGGGACAAACACCCATGAAAGAATATAAGCCCTGGTGGAACATCTCAAGAGAGGTGTTGGGAAAGTAGTAATTTCAAAAGCTATGAAATTGGCTGATTGTTACTGGGAGCTATTGAAGTATTAGAGAAAAAATTCTGGAGGTGAATGATCACTAAGTTAAGGGGAAATTACAAAGTCAGAATAATTCTTTGCCTATGAAGAGATTCCCATCACTTGCAACTAGAGGGCAGAAAAAATGGCCAGGCCCAGAACTTTATCATAGAGCTCTAGACAGGTTTGAAATCTAAACCTTGGCAAGTTTACTGCATATACCAAGATTAGGCACTGGTTTGTCTGAAACAGAGACTTGAGATTTGAGACTTGAGATAGGGGCATCTAGGTTTATGAGTCTGAGATCTCTGAAACTCCAGATCTCCCTGAATCCTCTGAACATGCAGAAGTCACTCAGCTTCTTAGTTAAACGTGAGTCTTTTCCCTTATTTGTAGACAATGCAGAGGCCTTTGCTTTTCAAGACAGAATGTATTTTCCCTTCCCTACCTGGCCACCAGACCCACAGTTGGGATCAAATGCACCAGAAAAAGAAGAGATAACAGATAAGGGTACAGGATCAAGGAGAGAAGCATAAAGTTGGATAGCGAAGAGTTCTCCCCTAAAGTTAAGATTTACTATTTTGGCAGGGACCCTATGAAACAATGCAAATGAGCTACTAAGATGCTCTTGGAAGTTTAGAACAAGTGACAACCTAAAATGCATGAGAAAGGGCTGTCTTAGTTTGCTCAGTCTAGTATATCAAAATATCATAGACTGGGTGGTTGATATTTGTTTGGCAACAGCAAGCGAGTCCAAGTTCAAAATACTGTCAGGTTCATTTCTTGGTGAGAGCTCTCTTTCTGGCTTTCCGACCTCTCCCTTCTTGCCATATCCTCTTACGTCACTGAGGAAGCTCTTGTGACATTTCATTTTCTTATTAGGCAACTAATCCAGTTATAAGTACTCCACCCTCATGATCTCATAGAAATCTGTGTCCCAAAGGCCCCACCTCCTAGTAACATCACATTGGCGTTAAAGTCTTCAACCAGCATGGGGAGGGGACACAAACATTCATTTTCTAACAGTCTCTAAAGGCTCAAACAGGTGTGTATGCCGTAATGGCCACACTAGATAAAGCAGAAAACCCTAACAGCCAACTGTGTTCCTGGGAGGGCCCAAAGGACCCTCCATTTATCAAAGCAGAAAAGAGCATGTTAGTGAGAGTGAGCCAGAAACTCTGAGAAGCCCCTTGCTAGTTGTCCTCTATAGGCTAGCCTCACTATAGAAAATGCTGATTCAGAACAGAGGTCCCTGAGAATAATAAGGAGCCTGAAAAAAAATAGAGTCCAGCTGGTAGCACTTAACCATCAGAATTCAGGTGGGAGCAATTAGCATAATGAATAGCCAGGTCTGAGTGGCAGCCTGTGATCCTGACCCACAGAGAGCTATTGAAAAGTATGACACAATGCGCTGGGGCACACGATAGTAGGGAAGCCAAGAGAAATGTTGCTTAATTTATACAATAAGAAAATCAAAGGTGGATATTGAGAAAGCTGAGGGCAGCCTTGGCAATGAAGTGCCACGTTCTCAGGCCCAGTTTCCAGACATGAGCCAGGTCTACAACTGGAATCTATTGACTAAGGAGACACACCGTGTCCCCATAAGGAAGGACCCTACAACAGGACTGTAAGTGTGTACAGTACTGATACCCTAGTGCTTTTCTAAACAAACTTATGACCATCTACTTGGCAGCCATATAGTGGGAGGAAGGGGAACAGGGACTTTAGAACTAGGACCCAGGTTCTGAGTTGATACTGATAACCCAGGTCACTTGTAAACTGGTGCCTGAGGACTCAGTGATAAACAAAGTCTTGGCCAAGCTGGCTCACAATGTATCCCCTAGGGCCACAGACCCACTATGTGTGTTTTCTCTGGTCCCAACAAATCCCTAAAATTCTGGAAAAATAGAGTTTAGGGTGATTTTTAAGAAGTGCAGCTGCAAGGTCAACTTAGAGAAGATACCTTGTCATTCTCCATGAGGACATGGTATGCACCCTAAATTGCTGAATATTATTTTGTACTGTGTACCCAAATGCTAGAACAATGCCTGAGTACTGGAAAGAAGGGTGAGAAGTACTGCCATGGCACCCCCAGTGAGCAGCTGGGGAAACTGGAGATGATTTTTTGCCTCCCATCCTGGTGCAGGGGTGAGGTGGGGGACATTTGACAATATTTACAGACATTTTTGGTTGTCACAACTAAAGGATGCTATTGGAAACTGTGACTGTAAGCAAAACATATAACAAAACAACTTTTACCATAGGTTAATTGATATAAACATGATTTAACATCCTATGGCATATTTCTGGTCACAAAAACATCACCAGATTTCTAAATAAAGACCTAAAACACCCCGAATATTAAACATGAAATGTGAGCTGCACATATATTTACGGCAGATTGGTAAAACAAGTAGGATAATTCTTTTCCAAGCTTCTTATTCCAGTTCAAGGTCTGGGTGGCCAGAGCCTATCCTGGCAGCTCAGGGAGCAAGATGGGAGGCCAACACAGACAGGACACCTTTTATGACAGGGTGCACACACATGCTCAGACTGGGACAATTTGGACATAGTAATTCACCTCACTTACACATCTACACATCTTTGGGAGAGTGGAGGCAACCACAGTCCCCAGAGAAAACCCACGCAGACGTGGGGAGAACATGCAAACTCCACACTGACAGTAGCCACAACAGGGAATTGGTGTCTTTTGACACCAATTTGACAACGTTATGACAAAACTACATCGAGTGAAATGACATTAGTCAAGGACTTGCTGTACTTTGGATTGAGAAGATAGTTGAGAGAAAGCGTGTATACTGATTGAGCACTGCATTCCCAAGTAGGCTTCTACTTTAAGTGCCTAAATCTCAGGAGTGCTTAACTTGATTAGCTTACTTTAAGGTTTCAGAGACAATTAGATATTAGAAAAATTAATTAGAAGTTGGACTCTGACCTACCCTGTTGAGTCTTTCACATTATGTGTCATATTTTATGGTTTATAACTTTTTATTCACTGGAATTAATAGAAGAACTGAAAAAAAGTAAGATTCCTATGGAAATTCCAATTTAGTAAGTGAGGCACAGAGAGCCCCCAGATATGGGTTGTAAGCCAGTTTCCTAGTTCATTTCTATTTAAAGCATGATCTTTGGATGAGTAGCATCCATATCACTGGGGAACTTAGAAAACCAAGGGTCTTCGGACCCACACTAAACCTTTGAAGCAGTTCAGTAATGTCCCCAGGTGTCTTCTATACACATCGAATTGAGAAGCACCGTTCTATGGAGTCTAGTAAACACCCACACTCACTAACCCGCTGATGGATGGTCAGGGAGGCCTTGGCAGTAAGACACCATTTTTTATTATGATTTGGTTGCATATGCCTCAAATGGCTTTGGCTTACTATTTCATCATGATGAGCCATGCATACTTACATTTTGAGAACTGTTTACCAGTAAAAATAAACTCAGTTCTAGAAGGAACCTATGTCATAACCACAGAAGCAATAACGATTGTACACAATCCTCCTCTACAGGATATTTATGACCATGTATAATATGGGACATATCAAGATATCTGCAGAACTACTTGAGTGAACTAAAGTGGAGGAGCTAAGTTACAACACTAACAAAGCTACTGGGACGTAACTCATAGCAACACGTCTTAGCTTTGCTGTATCTGGCAGTGGTAGCAGCAACAGCATCAAGTCAGTGGAAGACTCTTCATGCCACATAAATGCAAAAAGATCAAGAAGCCAAGAGCAACAGACATTGAGTTTTCAGCAATAAGCCCCTGTAATGTCTATTCATGTTTATAAACTGCTGAAGAAGTATTTGTCATGCATCCCAAAGTATTATTGTACCAGTATAATAAGCCTCATGTGCTGTTACAGAATAAATAAAAAAGTGATAAGCACTTAAAAACAGTGTGATAGAATCTGTTTTTAAAATCAGTTCAATAGGAGGAAAATATTATTGTATGATCAAATTCTGGCATGTTTCAGGAGAATAAGTAGCACAACCACTCTAGATCTGATAATAACATCATAAAATCTGACTGATCACAGCTGGAATCCTCCTGGAAGGGTGAAGAGAGAGGCAGAGAATGAAACTGCTGTTTTGTTTGCATCATGAAAGGGTTTAAAGATGTATGTCAACTGATCTGGAAGTAAACCATCTTTGTGTGTATGAGGGCACACTCTTATATTCAAGTTTCTTAATGACTGGCATCATATGATTTATTTACACAGAGGTAGCTTAATGTTGATTTAGTTCTCTCCTCACACTAAGGAATGTGCATTTCCCTAAAGGCAGAAGACATGAGTGAGCTGTGTGGTCCATTTTTTTATGAGGCCACATGTGCTTTAAGCACCTGAAGAAGCTGCTTTCCTTTGCTTGGCAGGGTGTGGAGCCACTCCTGTGAGTTGGGAGAGACTGAAGCAGTTGTTGCTCCAGCAGTTCAGCAGAAGATGAGGCGCAGAGAGACACGGAAACTTTTTGAGAAGTTGCCATCCACTCTACGAGAAGGGACAAAGGAAGGCATGGCAGTTCCGGTCAGGGGTTGGTGTTAGTGAGACTTGTATACACCATTTATTTTTAGAAATCATTGACAAGATAAAGGCTTTCAATAACTAAATACTATAGCAAACAACACATTTACTTGATAAGAAATAGTAACATCAACACTGATAGTTGAAAAGGAAGTATAGTAAACAAAAGCTTCATGTTATTTGTAGATGAACTGTCTAGAGAACACAGTCAATAATATTGTAATGACTATGTATGGTGCCAGGTGTGTACTGGAAATATCGGGGGAGGGAACACTTTGGAAAGTATGTAATTGTCTAACCACTATGCAGTACCCTTGAAACTAATACAAAGTACTATTGAGTATACACTGTAATTGAAAAATAAAAGACAGATAAAATCTAACTTTTGAGAGGTTGTACTGTTTTTTATAGAAAAATAAATTGGGGTAGTACAATCCTGGATTTAATGCAGGGATAATAATAACTTCTAGTCAGAAAAGGATACTGGGACTTTTTTTTAATTATTGTAGATTTTATGTAGATTCAGGTGGATTATTCTCCACAGTGGCATCAAACATGATTTTTCAATTACACTAAATTGCCACAGCCTGTAGAAGAGCTTGGATATATTTATTAAAACAGAAGTCCCCCAAATATATTTCCAGTGAGGTAAACCTTGCTGCCTTCACATAATAACTGCCCCATATAATATAGATGCAAATGTATATGTGTATACACACATACAAGTACACATGTAAACATATGCTCTGGAGTATAAACTTGCCCAGGAAAATACCTAGAAGAACACAAGACACATACTGAGTGACTGCAGTGGTTGCCAGTCCTGGATGCCCATTGAGATCATCTGGGGAGCTGTAAAAACCATTGATGCCTATGCCCCATCCATCCCAGTGATGCCGATTTCACTGGCCTCAGCTTTTGCATTTGTTTCAAAGCTTCCCAGGTGGTTCAAACATACACCTAAAAAAATTAGCAGCTGTTGGGCTAACTTTGTCACAAATGGTTTTGCTTTTCCCTCCTTTGAAAAAGCATACCATACAGCCTTCTCTTTCTCAGATTCGTATCCCTCTTTCTGAACAAACCACTGACCCCATCGTGGAGGCTTTTTCTCCTCTAGGATTGTCTTGGCTATAGTTTGGGTGGAGAAAAGGGAGAAGAAAATCATCATAGAATGTGGGTGCATAAATGACCATGACTCTGTCTTGGTCATACTGTTCTCACAATATCTCCAGAAGCCTACAAATATTAGCCACTCAATAAATATTCACTGAATGAGTTGGTGAATGAATGCTGCTGTTGGTTACTTTGGTTCTAATCTTGTCTCCCAAGACTCTCCATTTCACCTTTGGCCAAGAGTGGCAGGATTCTCTGCTGTCTATGCTATGTCCTTTGTTCCTTGTTCCAATCTCTGTCATTGGAACTGGAGAACAGATTTTTGAGGCCTTGCTGAAAATGTTGCCCCACATCACTGGGAAAAGCTCCACATCCAGAGGATCATCTAGCCCCTGTTTCTTGGCTTACTGCTTGAGGATGGGGCAACTAGTCCCAAAAGGCCAATTTTATTTATATTTATTTGGTACTGGAAGTTGCATTAGGAAGTAATGACTCTTCAATGTGGCGAGTGTCTCATTGTCAGAGTTTTTGGTTGCAAACAAGAAACCAAGGTAAGTTGCCTGTGAAAATATAGCTGCATTATGCCAGGTGAATGCATCAAATAGAGCTCTGAAACCACTTAAAAATGCTAAGCACTCACGAGTAGCACCACTGGCTTGGTCTTGACACCTCCAAATCCTTTGGATGTTTCACAGGTCTCAGCTCCAAAATCTCCATTATTTGAAGATGACAGCAAAAACTAACAAATCACTGCTTTTTGTATCTGAGGGTTAATCTCTAAGATTCAAAGTCCTTGATATGACAATTACATATATGAGATTTTGAAAAAGCACATATATTTAATGTTTTAAAAACTTGTTGAGTTGATGCTAACTCACATTATAAATCACATTTTATCAGTTCAGCAATTCTGTCTCTTTTAACTATTGTATTTTTTGGACTATAAGATGCACCCCCGCCCCCCACCCTGCCAAGAGGAAAAGAGGAATAATGGTTGTTAATGCTGCTGTTGAGTTTTGTTGACATTTCCATTGGTGAAATATTATGTTATTTATGTTATTAAATATTTTACTACATTTTTTGCTTCAAAAATTTTCCCTTATTTTCCTCCTCTAAAACCTAGGTGTGTCTTATGATCCAAAAAATACAGTAGTATGTAAATTGCTGAAGTCATATCATATCTCAACTGATTCCCACCTTTAAAAGGCATATCATTGTACTCAGAATTTAAAACCCATTCTGTCCTGCAAGATCCTACAATCAGACACCTGGCCACCACTCTGGGCAAGGGGGAATTTTCTGCCACATTTCCTCTTGCTCACATAGTATTAACTCTACTTTGTTCCCTCGAATAACCAAAGGGATCACTTCATTTGTCTCTTTTCAAATGAAACCGCATCATAGAGTCCTTCTCTACCCAGGGGTGAAAATTAGTGCCAATCTGACATTTTATATATTCACTCTCCATTCCTGCTTCCACACACACATACATAGGAACATAAATGCTAATTTAAAGAACTTTTATTTTCACTGTGGTTTCCATGTACTTGTAAAATTACTAAATTATAGTACATATTCAATAAATATTGGCTGAATGCCAAGCAATATGGCAACAGAAAATCACAAGAAATAATTTTTTAAAGATGTAAGTCTCAGGAGCTTTTGAACTCATGCCTCTTGATATTCCAAATCCTTTAGCTTTTATAATTAAAGAACCTGATGATTCAATCAGAGAGTGTGGTACTGCAGTTAGACGGAATGCCAAGTAGATTTTCATCTGGATGATAAATAATTTTTGCTGTACATTTAATGCATTTATTTGGAAAAATTACACATAACTAACTTTCATCTCTAGTATTTTCAGTATTTGACTTGCAAATTATGATCTAAGATAAAAAAATGAGGAGAATTTTCATTTGTATTTAGTATCTTATTTGCTTTATCAGAATGTCACAAATTAAAATACAGGGTGAGATATTTATATAAAAAATCAGATTATGATCTGAGAATAATTTATGTTGCAAAAATTTACCAAGAATGAACTAATAGAAGTTGAAGAATTGGGGGATATAGAGATTTCAGATACTGCTTCAGTTCCAGGTAGCTTAAAATATATTTGTAGAGATAATACATGCGTAGGAAAGAAAATTACAGTGCAAGGTAGAAAGTGACAAATTAATGATAGAGAAAGCAAGTTAACCTCTGATCAGAGAAGACAGCCTGCAGTCCAAAAAGACTAGAGGAGGTAGGAGAGAGGCAGTGAAATATAAACATTTTCCCGACTTACCCAAAATGAAAGCCAACTTAAGAAGTTTATGTATATTAACTATTCAAAGCTGAATTAGCAAAAACTAATGAATAGCATAAATAAACTCTCTAATTCAGCCAGGATCACATGTAAACTCCAAGTGATTAATTGACTAACACAAAAGACATAATAATTCCTATTTTCTCTAGACATAAAAAGTCACTGCTTGCACAGCTTCCCTTTTGAAGAGGAATACATACCTTTAATGTTTTAAATGCCTGCTGAGTTGACTATAGCTCACAGGTAGAAACCATGTTTATGTTTCTAATGAACCCCCAAAGTGATGACATGTCAGAATAATGTGAACAAACAGCTCTTCTTGTGCTCACAAAAGTGAATGGAGTTGAGCAATTAGCATTCCAGATCAAGCTGAAAAGGAAACAAATCAAAAGCTTCACGGGTCAGTTACATCAATACAACTTCAAATTTGATCCTTGTTATTCAAGGAATCTGAAAATTTAACACCCAAAGGTATCAGGATGTATTATTTTTCTATCTTTTTATTAAAATTCTGAATGATTGGAACAGGCAGTTCTCTTTTAGAAACTATTATATATCTACTCCAATCTATTTGTTGTACTATTTCTACACTACATTGTCATTTCCACCAGCTTATTTTAGAAATATTTCTTTTCTTTTTCCTCCAGCCTTCCCTCAGCCTCAACCCCCTTCCCCATACTTCTGTACATCACAACAGCAGATGAACAAATAAAAATTTTTCATTTTTCTTATCATTGGAATTAGTGTAAGATAGAGCCCAGGTACACATCAACCAGTCAGAATCAGTTTAGATACTGAATATAGTGGTTTTTTTAATGGATATACAAACTTGAAATCATCAGAAGAGTTGATTTGTACTCAGTTCCCTTCAAGTTACCAAAAGCATTTGTCTACAACTCCAGATGAATAATTTCTACAATAAAGTCATATAAATTTGCTCTTTCATCCTTCTCTTATTGTCTCTCATATAATTTTTCACAAATCTGCCTGATATCCAAAGCCATAGGTAGAGACAAAACATAAGTAGGGTCAGAAGACTGCAAGAGTCTAACAAAGACTTAAGGGATTAAATCAAATTGAAAATTCTCAATTAGAAGAGAATGGTAGGTTCTGGTTCAAGATGGTGACAAAGAAGACCCTGCACTCACCAAACATGGGCATACAAAGTCTACAGCTACACATGGCACAATTTCCTCTGAAAAAATCTAGAGGCTAGCTGAGCAAAGACTACCACAAATTGGGAAACAAATCCTGTAGAAGATGCAGAAACACAATCTCACCATAAACCCACTCTCAGCACAGTGACCCACAACTGGGAAATGACAGAAAACCCAGAGCTTCAACCTGAGGTGATGCCTCTTCAAAAATGGTGCTGGGAAAATTGGAAAGCCACATGCAAAAGAATGAAACTAGACTATTGTTTGTCCCTATTACACAAATTAACTCAAAATAGATCAAAGACCTAACTAGAAGACCTGAAACAGTACATTACATAGACAAAAATGTAAGTGCTAAACTTATGGACCTTTGCCTTGGAGAGAAATTTGTGAATATGACCCCAAAGACAAGGGGAGTAATAGCAAAAATAAATGAATAGGACTACATATAACAAACTAAAAATGAAAATCAAAACTGCAATGAGATACCACCTCACATGTGTTAGAATGGCTATTACCAACAAGACAATAACAAGTGTTGGGTTGTTGGAGAGGTTGTGGGGAAAAACAAACCCTCATGCACTGCTGGTGGGAATGTAAACTGGTACAGCCACTGTGGAAAACAGTATGAAGGCTCCTGAAAAATAAGAATAGAGTTATTATGTGACCCAGAAGCCCTCTTCTTGAGGACATACCCCCAAATTTGAAAACACTTATTCACAAATATATGCACCCCTATGGTCATTGCAGCATTATGAACAGTGGCCGAGACATGAAAACAACCAGTGTCCTTTGATGGATGACTAGAAAAAGAAGATGTGATATACATATACACAAACACACACTCAACATATCTATATCTATATCTATCTATATAGATATATATACTTATATAGATAGACAGGTATATATAAATATGGCAGAATACTTCTCAGCCATAAGAAAAGATAAAATACTGCCATTTGTGACAAGATGGATGAATCTTGAGAATAACAACCCAAGCAAAATAAGTTAGATAAAAAAAAGCTGAGAACCATGTGATTTCACTCATATGTGGGATATATAAAACTGAAAGCAACAAATGAACAAGCACAAAACAAGCAAAAACTCACAGATACAGACAAGAGGGAAGGGGATTTGGGGGAGCAGAAAAGGGAGTCAAGTATATGTTGACAGAAAAAATGGAGTTTTGATGGTGGGCACACAATTCAATCTATAGATGGTGTATCATAGAGTTGTACACTGGAAACCTATATAATTTTTATTAACTAATGTCACCCCAATAAGTTGAATGAAAAAATAACTTAAATAGACTAAACATCTTAAAAAAGGGGGGAACTACTCTCAAGAAACAGAGGCCAGCAGACACCATCTTTGCACTACCTCTGCCTCTCTCAACCTGACCAGTGTCCTTGAAAAAGGCTGTACCACATCTGGCACTCTGATTTCTGTGTCTGCAATCAGAGGGGACCTCTACCATGGCCTGACTCTGGTGGTAAAATTTCAGATTTGGGGGATCACTATAAAGGCTTTATATGGACTTCAATTAAGACATTTAGGTGTTACAAAATGATAGTATTCAATGTGTTAAGACATCTTATTCAGGAACTGCCAAACTTTTCCATGTCCTAAAACATTTTTGAAACATGTTTTAGAAGCTTTCACTGGAGGGAAAGATGGGGTGAAAATGGCTGTGAATAAGGAATTCTTCAACCCCCAGATCTTGCTTCAGCCAGAAGAGACTCATTCTACTACTTCCAATATTGGGCTTACTTGTTGAATTTTATTTAAAAAAAGAATTTCTGTCAATTTTATACTTCTAGAAAGCATAGGTCAATATGAAACTAAGATTGTAAGATTTTGATTGGGGAAAATATCAGTGAAAGATAAAGTTGAGAAGGGGCAGGAAGAGACTGAGTGTGATATCTGAATCCTCAGAGAAGCAGGTGCCAAGATAAAATTTAAAATATCAGGATTTATACAGAAATGACTGTGTGAATAAAAAATGGTCAGGTGTTTGGATAAGGCAGGGACAGTCATCGGACAATGATGTAAGTCTTAGCCTTCAGAGGAATCCTAAGTCTACCAAGAATAGGACTGCCTTAACATCCCTCAGTCACTGGTAGGCAGCATTCCCTGGGAAGTGTGGTCATCTTGCAAACTTGGCAAAGAATGCTAGAGCACAGCAGATAAGGCCCATGGTCAATTAATTCTGTCTGTAGTTAGAGATCTGTGAAGCATATTTTCATGGCTCCTACATAGGTGAGCGCCAGACTATAATGTTGATCTAACACCTGTGAAGAAAGAGAGGCAAGGGGAAAGGATTGAGTGATAAAGCCTCAGATAACACTGCCATTCTGAGAAACACCCATTAGCCCAATGGAGAAACTGAGCAAGATTGCCTGATAGAGGAAACTACCTTCACTGGGCACAAATGATCCAGTTCTTGTGTTCCCACTGTTCTGTCTGTGGGAGTAGACCCCAGAAGAAAGTGGCCTTGATATAAACACCACGTCAGACTGTAGAGGTGCAGCAGCTGGGAGCTGTCAGCTAACTACATTCTTTGGAGAAAGTTTTTTCTTGAAGGGAGACCTGGGTGGTGCACCTTCATGGCTGCCACAGAATTTTATGAACAAAACTCTTTGAAAATAATGTACCTAATAAATCCCTAATTTTACAGAGGGTGAAATTTAATAACTAAATAAAATGAATTTCCAAGGTTGATTGGTTGGTTGTTTTATAGCCAAGACTAAAACCCAAATATCTTTATCTTCTATCCAGAATTATTTCTACCATACTTCCAGGCATTTCCAGCATTGAGTTCCACAATACAACCAATAATTTACTCTTATTACTAAAGCCTTCAAATAATGACAGGATGAAGAGAAACCCCAATTTGGCTTGCATCCTACCTTAATCTTTCTATTCTTTCTTTTCAGATTTTGGAATTGTTAATGAAATTCTAATTCAGCAAGCAGAACCTTAAGATCAATAGGTAAAGACTGTGCTTTAAAAAAACTGTTGATTTGCAAATGAAGAAATACAGTCATAGGAAGAATTAGATTGTCTGATCTGGTCTAAATAGTGAGTGACAGTACAGGACAGTCCAATTTGTCTAATTGAAAAAGTGCCGAAGGAAACTTGCTTACTTTTGGTGTACGCTTATCTGAATGTATTTGAAGATGTTCCTGTTGGTAACATTTCATGTTATCTGTTAACAAAAAGAGAGTCAGAAAAATCACTTATTGATAGTCCATTACCCAGTACGTTCACTTCTAGGCCTGCTTCTGGACTTTGAAATCAAGATTCGTAAAAATACTTTACAGTATTTTGTTTTCTTTTTTTTTTTTTAATTTAAGACAAACAAATACAAAGAATGTTGAACTTTAAGTAGAGCAAATTTGAGAAATAAAATTTAACTAAATAAGGTGAATTTGGGGCTGTTACTTCTGTGATATTTAGTCTCTCAATATACCTAGATGGAAAACAGAGTATTTCTCCATATTTTTATCTTTTCCCTTAATTTTTCAGTTGTTAAACAGTATAAATG
>PVKM010036679.1:0-14712 GCA_004027735.1 Carollia perspicillata | reverse complement strand
TTGTATGTGGAATTTTGCATCCTATATATTTTAAAACTTCCTCCCCACCCCATCACATAACCCTCAAGACCCACAAACTGGGATTCACCCCTCTGAGTGTGCCAAAAGACACTCTGAGTTGCTAAATGCAGGCCTTCTCCTTCCTCTCAACTACACCAGGGCATCACTTGTACTGATATGTGACTGGTTTGCTTGTTGTTGTGGGTATAGTCTGCAAGCCATCTCTACTTGGAATTCAAGCAGAAGCAAAGCAAAAATGCTATTTAAAAAATATTGATTTTAGAAAGAGAGAGAGAGAAACATTGAATTGTTGTTCTACTTATTTGTGCATTCATCAGATGACTCCTGTAGGTGCACTGACCAGGGACTGAACTTACAACCTTGGTGTGTGGGGACAAGGCTCTAACCAACTGATCTACCTGGCCAGGGATGCTTTTTATTCTGAAGAGCTGGAGTAGGAAGATAGGAACATGTTTCTCTCAATCACTGCTTCTTTTATCTCTTCCTTCTTCTTCTGTCTACCCTTTGAATCAGGATAGATAGAAAGAGCATCTCCTCTGGAGTACAGAACTCTATGAGATTCTGTGTGCTGAATTTCATAGGTTAAGTGGCATTAAGAAAATTGAGCAAATTCTTTTTCTCTCTATGAATCCTGTGCTGGTATTTATTTTTTGAATAAAGAAATAAGTCTCACAGCTATACTTCAAGCAAGGGTCTATAATGAAACATGATTTAAAGAAGAAAATTAAAATGATCCAGTTTGATATTTGCAAAATATTATGCCATTATATTCTACTTTTTAAAGAGAAGTAAAAAAATTGGATTTGTATATGAAACATCCCATTTTGTTTTATTTTTAAAAAGATTTTATTTATTTATCTTTACAGGCAGGGGAAGGGAGGGAGAAAGGGAAGGAAACATCACTGTGTGGTTGCCTCTCACGTACCCTCTACTGAGAACATAGCCTGCAACCCAGGCATGTGCCCTGACTGGTAATTGAACCAGTGACCCTTTGGTTCACAGGTCGACACTCAATTCATTGAGCCACACCACCCAGGGCTGAAATATCTCATTTTAAATGTTGACATATAATTAAAATTTTAAAAAAAGATATAAAATAATTTTGCTCTTACTGGTGCTAGCAACCAAAGGTGGTCTAAGAGATTTAGTGATAACAGTTGATCCTCTCAACAACCCACTTTACAGATGAGGGAACTGATGTACAGAGCAAGTAATTTGACCAAGACCACGTAGCTATACTTAGTGCAAACTAAATACGTGTCTTTGGCACAGATTTGTTTGCAAGACCACTGATTTGCAACCTCCAGTTTATGATATATTTGAATAAGCCAGGAAGAAAAGAAGTTTGCATTCTGGCTTGGCTTCTCTGCTAAATGACCTTGGACTAGTCACTTAATCTATATACAACCCTCTGTAAAATTAGGATGATTAACCTTGCAGTGTTCACTAATGTTGGTTTTCTCTTTTCTCCTTCCCTGTATGTTGTACTGAACATTTGTACTGTGCTTGTGTATCATCTAGAATGCACAAATCCTGCCTATTGTTCAAGTGTCAATACATTCTTAGTACTTCCAGAAACAGTCTGATATAGGAGATAGCCTAGGGCTGAGGGTCAAGATACCCATTTCAGCACTGATACTGTTACTCATCCTTTGGGTCATCTCAAGCAAGTCACATCCTTCTGGGCCTCTGTGTCTCTTTCTTTAAGATGTGGAGTTGGATGAAACTTGGCTTTAAACTGTGTGCTGAAAAATGCAGTATTTCTCTAATGGTGGGAGAGGGCATGAAAGAGAAGAGAGAGGACAAGGGGGAGGTGAGTAGGTTTATGGGTTCCCTATTTTCACGTTAAACTTAAAACTTCATTTTAAGTCATTAGGTTTTATTAGAAAGAACTATTCCACCACCAATAAAACAGATGGAAACTACTAGACCTTACATGTACCCACATTCCCAGGAACTATCTTTTTTTGGCTTCTCTTTTTATTCCCTCTTATCCTGCACATGGAACTAGAGGGGCTGACAGATTTGTAAAATTCTGGTTGAAATATACATTTTTTTCTTTTGGTCTTCTCTCCTCTTTCCTACCCAGAAATGAAATTAAAGATGAACAAGCCTAAGCAAGAACCAGCATGGAAACTCCAGCAATTTCACAGATTGTTTCAATAAAATATGATGGATTAACAAAGTCTTCAGTTTCAAAACAACTACCAAGTGACACACAAAAATTAAAGTGACATACTGAAGTTTACATCTCATTATCCTGTGACTTTGGAAGTTGCTTTTTCATTTTTAATCATGGGCAATGATCTTCAGAGGCAACTTCTTTGGGCTTCTTACTTATACAATATCCCTAAGCTACCATCCTGAATTCCATTAGGGTGATTTTCTCCACCTGCAGCTGGGGGACTGGAATGGATAGCAAGGACTCAATCAAGCCCCTATGCTCTTCAGTTATCCTCAGCTTTGGTTTCAGGGCAAGATAGACCCAAATCTATTGTTCAGTTTTCTGCTTAGAGATTAAGGTGCTTATCCTTTAAGTCAAATTCTCAAAGCTGCTTCCTCCACAGTGAGTGAGGGCACACAATATCTGCAAATCTTCACACATCTTCAGAGAAGAATTACAATTTTCTTAAAGTATCATGGAACTTTAATCTTCTAGATGAAAAATTTATCTCTTTCTTTCAAGACAGCTTGGTGCATCAAAAAGCCTGGATGAATGTGACTGAAATCTTGAGCCTAATTTCACACCAGCTTCTAAGGTACCTTGGGACAATTACAATACTTCCCTTGACCAGGCTGCAATTTTACCATTGGCACCATTGGAGTAGATGGTTCCCCAAATCCTCTTGATTTAGATATTTTAAGGACAAATTACTATCGAGGAAATTATCTCCAGTTGTTTGTTCAATCTTCGAAATCAACAAAGGATCTGATTTTCAGGTTAGGCAATCAGAGTTGACCCTTAATGCCCTGTGCTTCAGACCAGGCTGTCTAAAAGAAGGAAAAGGGTGTCTCCTTCAAATGACTGACTGTTCCCTCATTGGTTGGGATTCTTCACCATCAGAGGTCCACTGAGAACTTCAGTTCACCATCATTTTCTCTTTACAATGGTATCTCTCCAGTCAAGTGTAGGATGGTGATCTAGACCCCTCAACAACATTTCACCCAATTCTCCAGATAGCTCTTTCACTATTTCTTTCACACCTCCTTCATCACTGCATCATGGTCCCTTTAAGACAGCAGCCATAGTTGAGTGGTGGGAGTAGCTGCTGGAAGCAGAGAGACTTGCAGGATTTGGCCTACACTGGGCCACTCACCGCGCAGGCTCAGGACCGGGGGCTTGGTGGGAAAGGAAGGAGGGGCTTAAGGTGCGCCTGCGCACCAGGGGCGCGCGCAAGGGGCTGGTTTAGTGATCCCTTTAAGAAACCGCAGGCGGAGGAATTTCTCTGAGAGAAAATAATCCTACTCACGGGGCCCCTTAGAGGCCATTAACCCCCCGAGTCCCAGCCCCCCTTTCCTGGGCAGGCCGTACCGCCCACGCGCGCACCCGTGGGATCTCAAGATCTCCGACCCAGCGCGCGGCATCCGCCCCCTCCCCACTTTCAGCATCGGTCTCCTCTAGGTCCCGGGAAGCTGCCGCGAGGTGGCCGTGCCTGCAGTGTGGGCGGGGGCCGGGGGCCCGAGAGCTTTCACCGCCACCGCGCCAGGAGCCTCAGCGGTTCCAAGCGGGGCCCAACATGGCGGAGAGAGAGGTGGAGTCCGGCCCCCGAAAGAGGGTAGGTGAGGTGAGGCAGAACTCGGGCAGCGGGGGGCGGGGCGGGAGCCGCGTCTCAGGGCCGGGGCCGGGAATGGCCAAGCGCAGGTTATGGAGGGGTCGCCGAGTCCCGGTTGGGGAAAGGTTGCGGTCAGGACTGAGGCAACCTTGGGTCCGAAACGTTCTGGAGAGTGGTGCTTGGGCAGGTGGGACAAAGATTTGCTGCTGATTGGGAGGGGGAGGGGCGGGGGCTGTTGTTTGCTTTTAAAAATTTGTGCAGCATTGGAGGATCGGTTACTTGGGCCAGGGGAAGGCAGGTGTCAGATTTTCAAGTACATCTTTAGTAAATCACAGTCTGGAAGTTTAGCTGGGGAGAGGTCCAGTGGGGGTGGTAGTGGCGGGAATAAGTCCTGAGGGGGGTCTCATGAGGGATAACAAGAAGGTTCTTAAGTAACACCATTGCGAATTCATTTTCCTGCCTCCTTTACCTCCTCCCCCCATAACCGTTACAGACCAAGGTGGAGGTGGTGCTCTTAGCTGTGAAGAAGTGGGGTCATTGGCATGTCCTGATTTAGGAAAAAGATTTTGGCAACTCTAAACGTCATGTTCTAGTCTAGCCTTTTTACCAACAATTAAGAACGTGGGAGAGTATGACAAGTTTTGTCATCACAAGGATGTACCCATCCAACCTGCAGAGGTGAAGCCAATTCTATATAGATGTTGAATGCTTTTCAAAGTTTGTCTGGAAACTTTTAAAATTTTATTTTGAATGATTTTTTTTCATGGGGAACAACACAGTACCATCAGTTAAGCAATATTTTTCAGACTTTTACTTCCTCCCCCCAAAGCACGTTAAACAGTGAGTTTCCTATTAGGAATCTTCCTTTTAGGAATGGTTTCAAAATAATCATTATTTTTAAGCCAACTGCGGAAAAAATTACTACTTTATTGAGAATGCCCTTTCGATTTAGCACAAAATTAGCAATCTCATATATGATACTTCAGCTAACATTTTTAGTGAGTGCTTATTATGTGCCTAGCACTATGCTTTCTAGGAAGAATTTAACTTAACATTAACTGTATGTAAAACCCACTTTTCAGATGAGGAAATGTAGGCATGGGGGGGGTTAAGTAATAAAATTAAGATCAGATAGCTGAAGACATTTAGTTGAGATTGGAATCCAGGTTTGTCACAACTACAGTGCTTGTGTTGGACGCCACATAGGAGATTCTTTAGTCTGTGTTTCTCTTCTTAAAAGCCTGAATTGTAAATAATCAAAGAAGTGTCAAGTGGTATTTTTTAAACAGTTTGTTAGGAAAATATTTTCAGCTACACGGCAAAATTGAAAAGTTTACAGGGAACATCTCTGTATCCACAACCTAGATTTACCATTAACATTTTACTATACTTGTTTTATGTTTGTCTATACAACTATTTCTTTATCCATTCATCGGTTGTTAATGCATTTCATTGTATTTTGAGCAATTGAAATTTAATGTTTATAGTCTTAGTTTTATAAAACTTTAGATCCTTCTTATGCAATAATTAGTCATAGGTAGAACAGGTTAAGCCGTATGATAGTATGACCAAATACTTCATTTAATATAAATATTGGGTGTGAAATGCACACGTTTTGAAATTTTAAATTTTTCTTCAAGCTGTGAGTTTTAAATGATACTCCCTCATTAGGCTTGAGTGAAGGCATATGGCATATGGTCACCAATTAAAATATATAGGGGAAATTACTTTAGATGTGTAATGGTCATTCAAGATCTCTGAATTCCTCTACTAATGCTGTTGTCATAAGATAGAATGTTCTAGAAAACATCTATGCACTTTGGTAACAAATGCAACTAGATTTTAAATATATTCTTCTCATCTGATACACTTAAAAGGTGCCACATTGGTAGCTGTCTAGACTTTTAACTTTTTTTTAACAGCATGTAATGTATACAGCTCTTATACAAGTAGAACAAAGATTTGCTGCTGGTTGGGAGAGGGAGAGATAGGAGCTATTGGTTGCTTTTAAAACTTTGTTCAGCATTGGGGGTCGGTTACTTGGGCCACGGAAAGACAGGTGTCAGATTCTTCAGTCTGGAAGATTAACTGGGGAGAGGTCTGATGGGTTTCCCAATTATTTTACCAGTTTCATTGAGGTGGAAAGTTATATTCAGTATCTTTTGGACTCCATAACCCATTTCATTCTTGATATTTGGTTAGAATGTTCAGTATGGTTCCAAGTGGTACATGTGGGATATGAGTGCTTTGTGTGCACGCACACACATGATGAATTCCATGTGGATTCTATCATGAGCATGGGTGATCAACTCCACGTGGATTTTATTTGTATATCCAAGGAGATTTAGTGAGGACTATGCAGTATGATATCTTTTAAAATAACTTGATTGTTTGCCTTGAGGTAAGTTAAACAAACTAAATAGGCATAGGTAATAATTCTATGTAATTTAATCTTAAATTGCATTGGTGACATAGTGTTGTAATTATGATGCTTACAATTTTTGACCTTTATAATCACAAGTCACAAAAAATTTTTTGAGCAAAAATGGTATATGCTAGACATTGTGCTATGGTGTTTGTGATCTTTTGGGATAATATATTCTAGCCTTTTTGCTAAATTGTGAATTCCTTTACAGTATAGCCCATTTCATTTGCTTTTTTTTCATCTCTAACACCTACGACCTTAACACCTATGACCTTCACATAATAGAAACTCAAAAGAGATACTGATTTTTGGTAAGAAAAGTATACTTATTATAGTAGAGGTGCTATGGCTTGGGTACCAAATTATCTGCTTTGTGTTTTTCGGCACTTCTGTAAATTTTTTTTATCTTGTATTTCCCAAAGTTCTCTTCTCTGGATCCAGATTTAGGGATCTTCTGATTTTTCTGGGTTGTACTTAGGTGGGAGAATATATTTTATTTATTCTATTATTATTTTTAATCCTCACCCTAGGATATGTTTATTGATTTTAGGGGTCAGGGGGAGAGAGAGAGGGAGAGGGAGAGAAACAGAGGAAAATCATCAATGTAAGAGAATCATGGACTGGTTACCTCCTGTTCCTGCCCTGACCAGTGATTGAACCCACAATATGGGTAAATGCCCTGATCAGGGATTGGACCTGCAACATTCTGGTGTACTGAGCGATGCTCCAACCAACTGAGCAACCCAGCTAGGTCTGGGAGAGTGTATTTTAAGACCATTGGGTTGCCCTGGTCAGGTAGCTCAGTTGATTTAGAGTGTCGTCCTGATATGTCCTGATATGCCAAGGTTGCGGGTGAGATCCCCAGTAAGAGCGCATGCAGAAATCAACCAAAAAGCGCATAAAGTGGAATAACAAGTTGATGTTTCTCCTCCTCCACTTCCTCTCTGTTTCTAAAAAGTAATTTTTAAAAAAAGATCATTGGGTTAATAACCTTAAAGTTCTTTGTAGGCCTGCCTGAAGTCTTTTTTTTGTGCTTGTGGGCAATTAGAATAATAGTTATTAATTAGACAAGATTAATATGACTGTACTCAGACCACATCTGAATTCCAGTCTCTCGATTTGTGAACCTGAAGAAGCAGAGTATGAGTGGATCATACTTTATCCATCTATCATCTCTGCTACAGAAAGAACCAAATTCACTTGAAGACCAGTGAGAAACATGCATGCTCTCTCTCTTTTAATTCAGAATATTTTTGAGATATTATGAATGTTTTGTAAACCTTTATTTTATAAAATAAGTTAAATTTATTGATTTTTATTTTTTTAGAGAGGAAGTTTTGTGGGGGAGGGAGGGGGAGACAGAGAGAGAGAGAGAGAGAGAAAGAAACACTGATTTTGTTGTTCCACCTATCCATGCATTCCTTGGTTGCTGCTTGTATGTGCCTGGGTGTAGATAAAACCAACAACCTTGGTGTATTGGGATGATGCTCTAATCAACTGAGCTACACAGCCAGGGCTCTAAAATAAGTTTTAAAATTTATTAGGTTGGCTTGTTGTAAGTAGTGAAATTATTTTATGCTTGGATATCAGAATAAACTGTTATAAAGCATAGAATCTCACTAAATCTGGTGGCCATATTTTTTTGTGAATTTCATGTCTTTTCAAAATTTACATAGAAAATAATAATTTGTAAATGTATGTGTTATTACCTAGTCTAGTAAGTTGTGTCCATTTTTGTACTTGAGCTACTTTGTATATTAAATTTGGTTTGGTATGCTTAAAAGGAAGAAAAGGCATTTATAAGTAGTATGCTTCCATTTTTGTAAAAACAAACTGTCCTTTCTCCCCTCTTCATTTATGTGTCTGTACCTGTATATGTATGAATTTGGAGAAAGTTGTGGAGGCTACATATCAGGGTGTTACCATAGATCACTTTCAGGGGTGGGATGAAAAAGGAAATGGAGAATAAAGGGGGAAATTTTGCAAAAATTTATTTGGTATAATAGTTAAAGCGTAGACTATAAAGTTATCTGTATTATTATTATAAATATGTAAAAGTTGTTTTTTAGAGATTATTTATTTATTTTAGAGAGAGGGGAAGGAAGGGAGAAAGAGGGAGAGAAACATCAATGTGCGAGAGAAACAAATTGGTTGCCTTTCACACACCTCAACTGGGGACCTGGCCTGGAACCCTGGCATGCACACTAGTTGGGAATCAAATCTGTGACTCTTGGGTTTGCAGGCTTGCACTCCATCCCCTAACTTAAAGACAGAAAAAAGAAAATACACACTAAATATTTTAAATCTGTGATTGATTTTAAAGGTAACATTTGTGCTGCCTTTGAAAATGGAATGAGTTTCTTATTTACTAAAGAAAAATTAGATAATGTGAAATTGCAATTTCTATGGATATTTACAAGATATTTAAAAAATATTTATTAATTTTAGAGAGAGGGGAGGGAAGGGAGAAAGAGAAATATTGATTTGTTGTTCCACTTACTTATGCATTCATTTGTTGCTTCTTGTATGTGCCCTGACCAGAGATCGAACTCACAACCTTGGTGCATCTGGACAGTATTCCAGCTGAACTATCTGGTCAAGTCCTAGAAGATATTTTTTAACTTAAAAGTTCCTAAATTTCATATTTTATTTGGTATAAATAATTGTTAATGAATTCACACTACCATGGATATTCAATTCTGTTTGGATGTTTCTAATTTCTACACAGACACTCTGCTAGTTTTCTATAATGCCCTGATTTTATTTGTAAGCCATTTAGACACTGACCCTAGCTCAGGGAACCTTGGCAGTGCTGATACCATCTCTAGTATGTTGGATACCTAATGAGGTAGAAGATATTTTTGAATGCTATATTAGGGAACCAACCACTCTTTTTATTTTTTAAGAGAGAGAGAAGGAGAGGGAGAGAAACATTAATTGCACACCCTTAACTGGGGACCTGGCCCATAATCCACGCATGTGCCATGACTGGGAATCAAACCAGCAACTTTTTGGTTCATAGGCTGGTACTCAGTCCACTGAGCTACACCAGCCAGGGCTCAACCACTCTTTTTAAAAATTTAATCTTTATTGTATTTCTTTTCCCTTACCATTTAGTTCCCTACCAACCACTTTTTAATGAAGACTAACACTTCCTTTAAATAGTTTGGTTATCTGAGTTTACTGTATATAATTATTTTAACAAAGGGAAGAGAAAAGAAGACATTATAGCATAGTATTAGGTTGAACCACACAAAATTACTAATATTTGACCATTTGACCTATAAAAATGTGTTTTCGTATGGCTCAAACTAAAAGTTAGGGCATGAGCTCTTCTCTCCCTCCCTCCCTTTCTTCTATTTTAGACAGATGGAAAGGAGGAAGAAAGAGTGGGAGAAAAACATCAATGTGAGAGAGAATTGTAGATTGATTGCATCTTGTATGAGCTCCTGCTGGGGCCTGCACCTACAACCCAGGCATGTGCCCTCAGCAGTAATCAAACCAGCAACCCTTTGCCCTGTGTGACATTGCCCAGTCACTGAGCCATACAGGTTAGGGCAGGCATGGGTTTTTCAAAGTCAGATTATGGTACAGTCTTTTGTTATTTAGCAATATTGGGATAACAACACCCCTGTGTACTTTCTTAAGTGTATTTTATTGATTTCGCTATTATAGTTGTCCCATTTTTTCCCCTTAATCCCCTTCCACCCTGGATCCCCTCCTGCTAGCATCCCTCCGCCTTAGTTCATGTCCGTGGGTTGTGCATATAAGTTCTTTGGCTTCTCCATTTCCTATACTATTTTAACCTTAGACGGGAAGCCCTGTCTATTTTGTGCTTACCAGTTATGCTTCTTATCCCTGTACCTTTTCCCCTCATTCTCCACCCCCTCATAACCCTCCATGTGATCTTTATTTCTGTTATTCTTTTCCTGTTCCAGTTGTTGGGTTAGTTTTGTTTTGTTTTTTGTTTTAGGTTTAGTTGTTGATAGTTGTGAGTTTGTTGTCATTTTACTGTTCATAGTTTTGATCATCTTTTTTTCTTAGATAAGTCCTTTTAACATTTCATATAATAACGCTTGTTGATGATGAACTCCTTAACTTTACCTTATTTGGGAAGCACTTTATCTGCCTTTCCATTCTAAATGATAGCTTTGCTAGCTAGAGTAATCTAGGTTGTAGGTCTTAGCTTTCATGACCTTGAATACTTTTTCCAGCTCCTTGACTAAGATTTCTTTAGAGAAGTCAGCGATAGTCTTATGGGAGCTCCTTTGTAGGTAACTGTTCTTTTCTCTTGCTGCTTTTAAGATTCTCTCATCTTTAATCTTGAGCAATATAATTATGATTTGTCTTGGTGTGTTTCTCCTTGGATCCAACTTCTTTGGGACTTCTGAGCTTCCTGGACTTGCATGTCTAGTTCCTTCACCAGATTGGGGAAGTTCTTCATTATTTTTTCAAATACGTTTTCAATTTCTTGCTCTTCCTCTACTCCTTCTGGCACTCCTATGAAACCAATGTTGGAACATTTAAGGTTGTCCTAGAGGTTCCTAAGCCTCTCTTCATTTTTTTTGAATTCTTGTTTCTTCGTTCTGTTCTGGTTGAACATTTATTTCTTAACTGTTCCAAATTGTTGATTTGAGTCCTAGTTTCCTTCCCTTCACTGTTGGTTCCCTGAATACTTTGCTTTATTTCAATTTGCATAGCCTTTACTTCCCTTATTTTGCAGCCATACTAAAGCATTTCTGTGAGCATCCTGATTACCAGTGTTTTGAACTCTGCATCTGACATATTGGCTATCTCCTTGTTGCTTAGTTCTTTTTCTGGAGTTTTGATCTGTTTTATTTGGGCCATGTTTCTTCATGTAAGTGCACCTGCTACATTGTAAGGGGTGGAGCCTTAGGTATTTGCCAGGGTAGGGCAACCTACCTCACTGCATTGTGGCACCGTATGTGGGGGAGGGGTCTGAGAGGAAACAGTGCTGCTTATATGGTTTTCCCCCTGCTTCCATTCACTTCCCTCACTTTCCGCAAGTGGATTTCAGGTGCCCTTTCAGGTGCCAATTCCCAGGTGGGCAGGAGGGCTTGTGTATGTTCTAGCATCCTGTGGGCCTCTCCAACAGAGTCTCCTGTGAGAGCAGGACTTTTTCCCTCTGCCACAACCCCCACAGGTTTTTACAGAGGTTTTGAGGCTTTGGTTTCCTGCACTGGAACCCTGGGTTGCATGGTCTGTCTTGCTCCCCAGTTGTTCCTCCTGGCTTATCTTTAGGCAAATGTGGGATATTTCCAGTCTGCCAGCCACCTCCTTGCCCACTCCGGCTCCCCATCTCTGCTGCTCCTACCAGTCTGGATGAATGCTTCTTTAACTCCTTGGTTGTTGGACTTCCATATAATTCTATTTTCTGGCAGTTCTGGTTGTTTCTTGTTTTAAAATCAGTTGTTATCCTTCTTTTGGTTGTGCAAGGAAATGAAGCGTATCTACGTACACCTCCATCTTGGCTGGAAGCTCCCATGTACCTTCTTATATTTAAGGAATAGTTAATATTTTAATTTCATTCTTACTGTTTTTCTGCCTTCTCAAGAGCTTGAACTAGCTGTCTTCTTGCCTTTGACCAGAGATAGTACCTGAGAAACATTTTCTATCCAACATACAGATTACCTACTAATATTAGTTCTTTGAGGTCAGGGATCTCATGTGCTCTTCTTTACATCTCCCAGTATGTTGTCTTATAAATTTAAATGTTATATATGCATACTCACATACACATTTATAGGCAAAATAAAAAAAACCTTATGTTTCATGATTCCCTATTAGTATAGAATATAAAATATAGATTGGTACAGTGAAACCCCATGTCTGTTTCCCAGCTTTGACAATTGAATAGTGAATCAATATTTTGCCACCTTCTTGTCTCATCTTCCTTTTTCTTTTATTTTTTGTTGAAATATCTTAGGCATTACATCATTTTTAAATATTTCTGTATGTATTTCTAATGGGTAGGAATGAAAAAAAAATACAGCCACAATACTGTTAAAGCTAACAAAATTGAGAGTTGTTTAATCCAGTCTCTGTTCAGATTTCTCTGATTCTTTAAATATCTTTTTTACATTTGTTTCGTTTAAATCACAATCCAAATAAGATTTACCATTTCATTTGGTTTATATGTCTCTTAAGTTTCTTTCACCTTTAACCACCTCACTCCCTATCCTATACCTCCTGCACTTCGTTTCATGCTGTTTGTTGAAAAAGTAGGTCATTTGTCCAGGAGAATTTTCCACATTCTGGATTTGGTTGATTGAATTCTTGTGGTATCAAATATATTCTATTACCCTTATTTCCCACAAATCAGTAGTTAGATATATAGGGCAGTAATTCTCAACTTCGGCTGAAACTTTAGTAGAATTACCTGGAGAGCTCTTACTTAAAAAACATTTTTTTTTGTAAAGTAGTTTTGTTTTTTTTTTAAGAGAGAGAGACATCAGTGTGAGAGAGATACATCGATTGGTTGCTTCCCGTATGCGCCCTGACCGTGGGATGGAACCTGCACTCTAGGTATGTGCCTTGACTAGGAATCAAACCAGCACTCTTTGGGTCCTCAGGATAATACTCCAACAAACAGAGCCACACTGGCCAGGGCATCTAGAGAGCTTTCAAATATCCTGATTATCAGGTCACATTTCAGATGAATTAAATCAGAATCCATGAGGTAGATTATAGGCAGCAGAAGTTAAAAAATTTTTTTTCCTAAGTGATTACAGTCTCCAGCTAAGGTTGAGGACTTGAATTGGTAGAGCTTGATAAGATTTAGGTTCAGTTTTTTTAGAAAGAAAAATTCATAAGTAGATTGATTATATAGTTTATTTCCAGTCAGAAAATTTTAAGAATGAAAGGGTGTGCTAATTAATAATTACAGTGGGACAATAGCTGTAAACTGCTACTGTCCTGGACAAATTAGTGTATGTAGTTATCCTGTTAGAGGATACTGTGAATTCTTGTTGCATCATTTTAAGAGGCATATAAATCATTGTGGCACTTACAGTGATAATAAAACTGATCAGTTTAGGTTGTGTCAGCAGGATCCAAATATTATAGTTTCTTAACTTTGCACCTAATGTATTTATCAGCCATTGATGATTATTGCCTATATCCGTTATTTCATTAGAAGAGTGATTTTTTGGGGAGGGAATTTTAGGGGTAAAGGGAAGGGATGACAGGAACAAGTATAAAGGACACATGGACAAAAACTAAGGGGGTGGAAATGGGAGGGAGGTGGGGAGTATTTGGGGGGGTGGACTGGGATGGGAGTAAAAGACAGAAATCTGTACTTGAACAACAATTAAAATAAAAATTTTTTAAAAAAAGAAGAGTGATTTTTTTCTGTATGTTCTCCTATATTTATTCACTGGAATTCTTCCATAAAGAATTCCCTCATCAATTATTTGTTTACCCTGTAATATTATTTGTATTATAAAAGCAGAGTGGATGTTTAGTTTTCCCCATTATTTACCAATTTTTAGAAAAATGAATTGATGGCTTAGTAAATCCCAAAGGTAATGTTTGGGAGGGGATATCATAATAAACTTATGGATTTTAATATATTATTTGTTGTATTTAAATTTGTTGTCAGTATTTCTTTTTTGATGTTTAAAATTGTCACATTTTGAGTTGCCATAACAAATCACTACAAACTTGGTGGCTTAAGACAACAGAAATTTATTTGCTCACAGTTCTGGAGGTTAGAAGTCCGAAATCAAGGTGTGGGGAGGGCCATGCTGTCTCTGAAGGCTCAAAGGGAGAATCTTTTGTTTCATCCAACTTTTGGTGGCCTCAGATGTCCCTTGATCTGTGGCAGTGTAACTCCAGTCTTTTTGCCTGAGTTCACATGGCCTTTTCTCTGTCTGTATCCTTTTCTGTTTCTTTTAAGGACAGTCTTTGGATTTAGGGTCCACTCAAATCCAGGTTGATCTCATCTCAAGATCCTTATATTAATTACATCTAGAAAGAAAAAAAAAGTTTGTTTTTTTTTAAAAAGTTATTTTTTAAAAAGATTTTATTTATTACTTTTAGAGACAGGGGAAGGGAGGGGGAAAGAGAGGGAGAGAAACATCAGTGTACGAGAGATACAGATACATTGATTGGTTGCCTCTTACATGCCTACTGGGGACCTGGCCCGCAAACCAGGCATGTGCCCTGACTGGAAATCAAACCAGTGACCTTTTGGTTCATAGGCCAGTGCTCAATCCACTGAGCCACACCAGCAAGGGCTAGAAAGAAGTTTATTCCTAAAAGGTCATATTCTAAGATTCTAGGTGGACAAAGCCTTTGGGGGCCACAATTCAGCCTAAAACAAACAGGGTCTTTAAGGTTAGCACCTGAATCCTTTTTAAAAATTGTTATTATTTTATACTTAAACAATTACTTTACATTTTTTATGTGCAAACAACACAAAATTTAACATTTTAACCATTTTAAAGTGTATAATTCAATGGCATTAAGTAC
>PVKM010036678.1:0-14713 GCA_004027735.1 Carollia perspicillata | reverse complement strand
TAAGTGCCAATTATCCTTCAGGGGCTTTCTACTAAACAGGCACAAGCCACATGGAGTAGGTGAAAATGAAATGGGGGTTGAAGATATGACTCCGTTTTCAACCGAAAATACACTCATTCTCGAGGCGAAATGCGGCTCCTTGAACTCTTCTTAAACCAACACACTATGTTGGGTGAAGGCTAACAATTCCAATAAATGAAAAAAAAAACATAAGAACAGAAAGAAAGGGTGCTAAAATATCACCAGAACAGAAGGAAAGAAATATTGGAAACTTGGAAATTAGCCATTAAAATCTCTTCCTAGAAATGAGCCTTGTTCAAAGTTAAGAAATACTTTTAAATTGTCACCAGTGGACAAACTAGTCATTCAAAACATGTGTGCAGCTAGTGCCACAGTGTACAAATTACCAGGGCGCTGACTTTGATGCAGAAGGTTTGTATAATTGTCGAGGAATTTGGAGAAGTAGGCAATAGTTAGCCTTTAAGAATATTGAGTAACAAAACCAAAATAAGCATGGAGCATTAAATACCTCCTTAGAATTTTAAAAACCACAGTGGATATCATTAAGTTCAACTTTAGTTTATTCCAACTTTCCTAAGCTGTTTGAACTCTGACAAGGGACCCAGGACTAGATGACTCCCAGTTGCCTTCATCATGAACTTGTAGGTCAGACATATCTTTCGAAGTCAAAGTTTGCCTACCTATGAATTTATTCCCTCTTGGTAATTGGTTGGGACATGTGACATTGTTTCTCACATTATTATATATGCCCAGGGCAGTTTTATCTGTTACATTTCTTCATACACAGATATGACTGAATGTTGTGGCCAGTCGAACCATAGCATCCTTATGCTAAATAATGTGAACTTCACATCAACTCTCAATAGTAAAGCTTAATCTAACTGACCTACAGATAGTAACTTATTTATGGGGAGTGGGGAGTGAAATAAAATAAAGAGAATCAAAGGAGCTTTTTTGGTTTATGCAGATAAAATAACCAGGCACTTACCTGAATTTTTTGTTTTCCACTGAACATATTTTAGGCTAATAGCATTCAAATTTCTTTGGCCTCAACTCACAGTAAGAAATACATTTTACACACAAGCATGTATAATTAAAACAATTTTCCAAATAACAAAACCCACTCTACTAAATATTATACATTCTCACATTCTCTATTATGTTCTTTTTCATTTTATTCCTTTAAAAAATGCTCTACACTCACTAAACTGAATTTGTGAACCTCCAGGTCATAATAAACAATTTGAAAACACTGCTTTTGGCCCCCAAAACTTTTGATAACTCCTGAAGAAAATTAAAGTTTCCTAACAGGATCTAATCAATTCTTTTATCTTACCCAGTGTTATACAAACAGGAAAATTAAAAAGGGGGAAATATTAAATAATATTTATAATAATATTAAATAAACTCTTGCATAGACCTTTTTCTTCCTCCCTGGGTAATAAGAGGCGAAATTCAAACAAAAGAAGAAGGATGTTATGAGAGATAAACTACACAGGACAAAAAAACACCCTAAAACTGAATTCCCACAAAGAACCCCACTTATGTGAATTTTTCACTTTTTCAAAAAGTTATATACTGTTTTTCATACTATTCCAAAAATATCCGAATATTATCTATTGCAAAAAGTTTAAGACAGAGCACATTATAGTGATATCATTTGCCTCTGGGATGATGAACAGTTTTGAATAAAATGTGATCCCCTTTTTATTTGACCATACTCACTTCGCAATTATCAGCAAGGCAGTAAATAATCCACCAAGGAGCAGTCTCATTAGTGCCCATTGAAATTCAGTGGCATTAATTTGCAATAAAAGAACTGAAAATTAATGGAAAAGAAAATAGTTCCTCGAGTCCATCATAAGGTTATGGAATTGACATCGTAGCAGAGCCTTCCTTCACATTAGGGAGCTTAAGAACACATGGAATTTGATGTAATGGTTATATTTTGTTCTAACACTGTTTTTTTTTAAAAAAGTGGGCAGCATAAGTTCTTTTTCTCTTTTCATATTAACCCTTTATTAAAACAAGGAAAGGGAATTTGAAATATGCTTTGTAAAGTTGTGTTATTTTAAAGTTTTTAAAGTTTTGCTTGTTGTTTATCTTCTAAGTCACAGCTCAGGCTGAACTTGTTTGACTGTGCAATGCTCAGACATCCTTCGAGGGGCTGAAGGATATTGGGGAAGTTCAGAAACCACAAGAACCTGCCCTTCAGAATCCTCTGGGGCCAATCGGCACCTTCCTCCTCTCTCTTCTGCTATAATATCCCTGGAAATAGAACACGGACTGAAAAACGGTCCACGGCTTGCATGTAGAAGGGTCCCTGGGAGGGAGCAGGCCCATCTGACAGCAGGGTACAGTCAGATGGTGCCTAACTCAGCACCCCACCACGTGGGGGCCCAGCACGCTCTCCAGGGCATCCCTATCCATGGGGGCCAGGGCACAGCTATTCACCAGAAACACCCACCCGAGCCCTCCCCAAGTCAATCAGGAAGACAAGAAAGAAACCATCAGAGGGAAAATGGGAGGGAGAGGGGAGTGGGAAAGAATACTCTCCACTAGGGAAAAAAATAAGGATGCAAAACCTTTGTCACTTAAGTCACAAGTGTTCCTGTGTGTCCTGAACTGCCAAGGCTTCTTCTACAACTACTGAGAGGGGCAGAAGGCACTGAACGCTGAACTGGGCTTTGGGTCATTTTTGGCCTGGTGGGCATGAAATACAATATAGCTAGCAGGAGGGTATTTCAAAACCACTTGTGCCTCAGTGTGGCATGTTTCAAACTGACAGGACGCCTATAAAGTTTTGGCTGTCATAAGTCATACACCAGCAACCTGCTCCAGCAGGACCCAGCTAGACAACTGAGAAAACAGAGACTTAGGACCCATTCAGCTCCTCTGTCGATCTCTGAGGAGTGCAGTTCAACCAAGCTTCGAACCTGCTCGGGAAGGAGGACAGCGAATGCTAGGAATTGTTCCGCCCCCTCCCCCCACGGAAAAATTACCATCATCATCATCACGGGCATATTTGCAATTCAAAATTTGAGATGAAAGGAAATGTTTCAAGTACATTGAAACACAAATTTTAGATAGATAGATAGATAGATAGATAGATAGATAGATAGATAGATAGATAGATCCGAGCTCCCCTAACTCCAAGCGCCTCCAGCCTTAAATACCAAAGCGGGACATTCACTAGGGACTCAAACCACTCTGTGTTTATTTGCAGTGGGGTGTTTCTCCCCACAAGTAACTGCTGCTTCGTCAGGCTTTCCAATATTTGTTTGGTTAGGACGCATACGGGGTTTCGGATCTCTCAAGCAGACAGTAGTGCGGTGGAGAAGTAAATTTCCTTTAAGCTGCCAAGCTAGAGAACTTGACTCTTCAACGCGAGATCCACAAATAACCCCGGGTGTGGCTGTGCGCTAGCCCTCGGGTGGCGCATCCGCTGTCGGTGGCCGGTTGCGCCGTTTGTGCGGTGCCAGCACGGCGGCCTGCCGCCTCCCCCTGGCTCACTCGCTCCCTCCCTCCCGCCCTCCCACCAGGCGCTCCGCGGCCACCCCGATGTGGCGCTGCAGGCGAAGCAGGTACCTGTAGAACGCGGGAGGGCCAGCCTCGCGCACTGCATAACCGTTGGGCTCGTTCTCCAGGTAGTAGGGCACCTGCTGGCCGTTGGGGTGCAGGTAGGGCGAGAGCTGCGTTGGCGGGTGCAGCAGCACCAGGGGGCTTGGCGACACGCTGTTGAGCGGAGGAAAGCCCCCCAGGCCATTGGCACCGAACGCTGCCGCCTCGGACCCCGGGCCATAGGCTAGACTGGACTGGCTATAGACGGGAGCGGAGGCAGCGGCAGCAGCGTTGAAGTCGTAAGCAGCGCCCTCGGGGTAGTTGTAGACAGTAGGCTTGCTGCTGTCCACGTACACCTCGCCCATGGGTCGCTCCAGGGGTATCTTGAGCTGCGGGCGGTTCAGGGGCTCCAGCTCGTTCCCCTGGATCTGGTGCAGCAGGGCCATTCCGGATGCTTTGGTGTGGAGGGTCATAGTCATTGTTAGTGGCCGCGGGCAAGGCGCAAACCGTCTCTCCGCACAGCAGAGGGCTCAGCAGCTGACCCGCCACCTGAAAGAAGAGTACAATCCTCCTGGTTAGAGACGGCGCAGCGCATGACCCGCCGCGACCCTGTGCCGGAGCCGTTGCGTGCCCTGGACCCCTGCGGCCAGAGGCGAGCGAGTGCAGCCAACTTCCTGGGCTCCCGGTCTTCAACTTTAAGTACCGAGCTCCCGGGCTCATAAGCATTACAAAGGTGCTGGAAGCCAGCCAAGGACTGTTACCTTGCACTGACATTGGATTAAACATCACTCCAGGCGCAACACGTTTTTTTGGAGCGACCCCAAAGAGCAGCTTCCCTGAACTTTACTTTACTTGTCACTGCTGGATGGAGGCTGGATCTCACTGCAGGAGGGCGGGGGCGCAAAGAGATTTCCTAAAGGTGGCCCAGAGAAGACAGTGTTTGAAATGAACTTGGAAGGTTAATCCAGGGGCCGGCTTTCTCTAACGTGCTGCCTTATGTGCTCGGTGCCAGACTCCGGTCTATCTCTGTTTGTCTCTCACTGTTTGATTCACTCTCCTCGTTGGCTGAAAATACGTCGTGTGTACATAGAATGACCCTGGGGAGGACCACTCTGTAACGGAGACATGGAGATAGACCGGGGTGTGCTGCTGCGTCTGCAGCCAGCCACAGAGAGCTATATTTAGCAGCTGCAGCGACCGGCAGGAGGCATCTGCGGGGAAGAGGGGCAGAAATTCAAGGTGTTCACGTAGGAAGAGCGGTATTCTATAACCAGCAGAACGCTGATGGACTTCAGTTTGCTCATTGACAACGTTCTCCCAAAGTGGCCCCTTCCAGCCAGGACCTTCTGCAAACCTCCTAGCGCAACTGGTATGTTTGATCTGGGCCACAGCACTGTATTTGCTCCCATGAGGAATTCTCAGGTGAATGATGATTTACCGAAAACATCTAGGTGGGTGCACACGAGTGTCCCCGCCTTCCACAGGTTATGCGGCTAAAACTTCAGAAAACTGAATGTGAAACGTGACCCTATTATTCAAAAGGTAACCTCAGGTCATTTACCACATCTTTGGCGATCACGTTCCACTCTCGGTCTAACCCACACATTTTAAATGGCAATGATGCAATTCTGCTCTTCACTCCTAGAATTGGACCCTCTCAGTTCACAAGGGCAAGGGCATGCAGAATCAAATACCCGAATGAAAAAAATAGAGAGAGAAAAGTTTTAAACTGAATCCACCATATATATTTCAAAAGATATTATGCACCCATAATCTTGGGTGGTTTATACTTTCTAAAAAACTTCCTTTGCCCTAGCCTAACGGACTCTGGTACAACTATTAATACTTGGCTTTAATTGTTATCCCAAACACTGGACATAGTACCTGACAAATATTATAAAATGTTCATGGCATATGTTACTAATGGTAGTACCTTTGGATATCTGTATACTATAAGTGCTCATTTTACCTAATTCTTATAAGAACAGACAGATCATTTGGAGACAGCATGCAGATGTAGCTGATTCAATATGAAGCCAAAATTGAACTTGGCATCAATAACTATAGGTTGTAAGCAAAGAAAGGGTTAAAACCACATTAGGTGAATCACAGATATTTCTCTTTATGGCCAGCAACCATTATTTCCCAAGCAATTTTTTGCAGATGATTTCGTTTCCATAAATCACACTTTCAATTTTCAAATGTCTCTTCTAAACCCATGCAAAAGCACTTCGTAGGGCTCTTTACAAATCTGAACCTGTCAAATTATATAGAAATTACACAAAGAATCCTACAAGTCCTGAAAGGAAAAGAAGATGCACACAAAACCTCATGGAAAACAGCAAATCCTTCTCTCCCTGCTAGGATACAGACCCTGGCCAGAAAGGTAAGTTGCTTTCTCAAAATGCTAAAGCTGCAACAAGAGAAATCAAAACAATCCTACCCTGCTGGATCAAGAGCGTCTTTCCAGAAAGGTTCCATGGGCTCGTAGAAGTCAAGAGCTGAGGACAGTGAGCATGAAGGAAGGAACGTGCTCGCATGTGCGTGTGGCTCTGTGTGTGAGCGAGGCAGAGCGTGTGTGGATGTGTTTGTGTGTGGAGTGGCAGGGATTCGGGAAGCAGCCAGTAGGCAGGGCACTTGGCAGCCCCCTCCCGGCAGACACAGAAGCTGGGCTGCCGCACAGAGCTGGATGAATGGCAGTGAGGACTGAGGAGAAGCTGGCTGTCTGCTCACAGAGAGCAGGGTGGCACAGCCCGAGTCAGTGTTCTTGGAGGGAGGCGACACTCCAGCCCCCTTTGCTCCTATCCTTGGAGCCTGGAAAGTGACCCGTGCTTTCCGCTGCCATCCTGAGCAAGAGAGAAAACAGGCTTGCTGTAAATAAATCATAGGCTTACGGCTAAAATAGAATGCCAGTCAAAAAGTGTATGGATATCAAGTTTACAAAATGTGACACGGATGGTTTTTCCTAAAGAATATAATTTAACAATAACAGCCTTCTGGAATACTCTTGGATCGAGTGCCTTGCTGGCCCCGGCCCCCAGTCTCTGAACGGACACACTATCGCCATGCCGTCGATTGCACCAGGAAACCAGACTTTGGAATAAATGTTTTGGCATTCTAGGGATGTGTTTCCAGCTGAAATGCAATACTCCTCCACCTCGTTAACCAAACCCACAAACCTTTCCATGAATAGCTCAGTTGACTGCTTTCTGTAAACACATGAAAAAATATATTAGAAGCTGGGGTATAAAGATAAGACCAAGGTGGGTACCTTGATCCTAAACTGATTGTAGGCTTTGTGATTATACTGGCATTGACCATGGGGAGGGAAGTCTCTCCTTTCCTGATGGTGCCCACATGGCACCTTAGTCCCCAACTTCTCCCTTGACCATGGTACTAAGACCCAACAATAGGGTGTTCCCAGTGTGCCTTTACCCAGGGTCCCAGGACACGTGACTCCTAATGGAGACGTTGTTGCCAGACATTAGTCATTGTCTTGGGTATTAAATGACTAATCACAATGCCAGGAGTGGCCAGTCTCTGGCCCTGGGACCCTATGCAGTTACAGAGAGATTTATGAGTGGCTCTTGAGACCAGTACAAAGAAAGAAGTAAAATGTTATATTTAAAAAGTTACAGAAACGTTAATGATGTCATATTGCAAATATATTTTTCCTGCTGTGAAAGACCTAAAACATCACACTGTTCGAGCACAGAACTCCCTCCTCAATCAGCACTAAAGACAAAGATCGAAAAGAAAAAGTTACTCTTTGCAGGTGACAGGGGGAATCCTAACTCCTCCTTCAAGTCAACGGCCACCCGTGCTCCAGGTCAGTCCAAAATCACCAAGCATGTGCAAGGAAGGGAGGCCAGGGTAGGAGAGGGAAAAGAGAGGAATGAGAGGGGGGAGGAAAAAAAGAGAGGAGGCAAGCCACCAAATATTATTCTTGAACATAGGGAGGATCAGAAGCCTAGCTTTCTGCCCTGACTGGTGTAGCTCGATGGATTGAGCGAGGGCTACAAATCAAAGGGTCGTGGGTTGGATTCCCAGTCAGGGCATATGCCTGGGTTGCAGGCCAGATCCCTAGTAGGAGGCACACCAGTGCAACCACACATTGATGTTTCCCTCCCTCTTTCTCCCCCATTTCCCCTCTGTCTAAAAATAAATAAATGAAATCTAAAAAATGAAGAAGCCTAGCTTTCTCCATGCAGACCTTTGAATATTTTGAGGTCAACCATCAAAATTAATCCAATAAAGGCAGTTTTTGTGAACATTTTCTCTCCCTCAGTCTCTCTCCTCTTCTTGGTGAGATTTGTCCCCCAGTCTTGGTGACAGTAGTGGGGGTAGGGTGGCAGCGATGCTGCTCCTTGCCAGTTTTCTTCTAGTGCTTCTGGCACCAACCTCACAGTGCCTCCCACCTTCCTCTGCCTCCCCCTCCACCCTCTCATATGGGATATGCCCTGCCTTGACATAATGGTGTTTGCAAGTGGAGAAAGGTCAAGTCTGCTTCTCTAGCTCCACCTCTGAATACGCCTCCAGACCCGCTTTTCTAGGGGTCTCCTTTGTGTCACTGGCTTGTTCAAAATATGATTCATCTTTTTCTCCCCCTGCCCCGACACATGGCGTTTCTCTCAACAAACCTGGCCAGTGACCAGCACCACCGTCCCTGCAGTCGCCCAGATTAAAGTCTCACGGCTTTCTCTGAGGGCTTCCCAATTCCTGAGCACTCGAGCTTGGCCAACTATCCCCTTCCTCTTCTATCACCCTCCTCCAGGAGCTCCGGTTTGTAAGAGCTCACAGTCCTCTTCCCCATGGTAAAAGCCTTCTAGGGCATCTCTGCCTCTCCCCTCCCCCCACTCCTTCCCAGATCCTTCCGCCTTTTATTTCCTTGGTTTCTACTGCTCAGGACCATCTTCTTTCACCCGCTCCACCCTCCACTCAGATCATACTTCCCAAAGAGGTCAGGGCCCTCCTTTCTTCAGGCTCTCCATAAATTTATCCTGTCCAGTGCCTCCGTTCCCTGTGTAGCTTGCGCTTCAACCAAACAAAAACAAGACTCCAAGCACTCAAAGCTTTCCTGATGCCTCTGACCTCCACTTTGCTGGAAGGCATACCCTTTTTGAAGGACCAGCCCCAAGGCCACCCCATCTATAATGCCTTTCTTATTCCAAGGGAATTTCCTCTCCTCTGAACTCCCATGGAATTTCTCATGCATTTATTACATTATTCATTGAATTAGAGTTATTATTGTACAGGGTGGGGCCAAAGTACATTTACAGTTGTGAGTAGGCGGAACAGAGCTTGTTCTCGTGCTATTTATTTATTGTTGTATTATTTTCCATACCAGCAACTGTGAACCTACTTTTGCCCCACCCTGGATTTGTCAACCCCTCGTCCTGCTCAGGAGCTCCTTGAGAACAACTTGGAGGTTCTCTGAGTGCCTAGCAATGTGCCTGGTCATAGCAGTTCATCAAAGATTGGCTAGTGTATTGATCCAAATGCTTAACAGAATAAAGTAATATTATATCACTCTGGATAACCATCTCCAGAAGCTAACTGGCCATGTAATGTTCTGCGATTTTCAAAATTGGCTTTGCTAAAATATTACCTTCATCTCTTCATACCGACTCAGATCGTAAAGTCAAAATTCAAATTTATACCATCTCGTGGATTCAGCCTGCAATTCTCGGCAGTGTGATTCACAAGAGAGTCCTGATTTTTTAGTTCAGACCCAGATAATACTGCGACCAAACATAGTTTCTGCTCTAGCTCCATTAAAAGCTTTTGCATTTACAAAAACATTATTCCTCCAACAGAAACATGAAAAAAATAGATGTGGAAATATTTCCAAAATAGCTTATATTCCTAGAAATGGTTCCATCACTTCGAGACATGAAAGTCTAGCTATTATTTTTATTATAAATGCTCTGTTTGGCAGCTTGGCCTAGTGCATTTATTTGACACCATCTATTTTCTTCTAAAGTAGAAGAAAAATGAAGAATTTCCTTTTAAGTTTCTGCTCATTTTAAAAATAGTTCAAGCCATTTGTTTTAAGGGCTTTTGATGAGCTTGCAGGCTTTTTTCAACTGGCCTTTGATTTCTGTTTTATGAGGTAAAATTTATACGCAGTGAAATATGTGTATCTTACGTGTAGAGTATGATAAGTTTGCATAGATGAATGTGCCCGCGTGACAACCATCTCCGTGAAATTATAGAGCATGTCCGTCACTTTGAAGAAGTTCCTTTCATGTCCACTCTCATCTACCCCTAGCCCCTGTAGACAACCACTGTTCTGACTTCTGTCACCGTAGATGTATTCTGCCTCCCTGCCCAGAGAGTGGACCACATAAACTCCCTGTCCAACCAATGGCACAAGCAGCCAGGTACTGGGCTTGTAGCTTTGCCAAGGCATCAAGGTACAGAGCTAGCCTTCCCTGGGTCAGACCCCTCTCCCAGAGAATGGCTCCCTCAAGGCCACAGAATTATTCTCACACTCTCTTCACGGACCTTTCTAATAATAACAGGCTCTACGTGATCAAATGTAATCTAAGCCTACAGAGATACAAGGTAATGAGAAGCCAAATGGAATCAGATTCTTAAACAGCCTTTTTTCCCTACCACCACTCGGAAAAAAATTGTTTTCATGGTTTATGAGGAAAGAATCAAAACCAAAAGGCTTAATTTCACAAAATCCGGGACCCTGACACCATTCCCTGGCTTCCTACCCAGGATTTGATGGAGACCGTCTGAATTTTTGGTTGTCAAGCAGAATGGCTACTCTTTACTGTGAAGCAATGAGAGATTCAGATTTAATTTACCAACTTAATGGAATTGAGTAACTTTCTTCTTATGTTCGCCTGGAAAACTTATTTTTTAAGTATTTTAGAATCTTTTTTATACAACGTACTTATATTGCAATGTGGCAGAAGACAATTTAAAAAGTATTTTCACTATAAATGCCATCCATGATAAAAAGAATTCCAATTATTCCAATTATTGTTCCAGTGTGTCCCTCTTTCTCCCTGTATCTTTTATTAACTTGAGGAATCTCATTGCCAGCTTTGGGTATTATTTCTCTGTAGACCTCAATATCCAAATTGTGCCTAAAATGCACGTTGATTCAAATAGTCCTGGCTAATGTTAAGCAGGGCCTTTACACACACACAGGCACTTACACATCTAGTTAGTAATCAACCAAGAACACAGCTGGCCCAATTTCAGAACCAACCCTAGTCAAATGGAAAAAAGGAAATGTGTACATTTTGGGCCTTTTTAGGCCTTTCTCCCTACTTTGTTACCATGCTCATTTGGATGATTGGCTCCCTCCCACTCTCCCTAAGTGCCCAGGGACCCCCATGCTAGCCAGTGTTCCTCTCTTCTCCCAACCCCCTTAATTACAATTGTATTATGTCAAGGAAGTGATATATTTATGAGCATGCCAAGGATTGACTCATTTATTCAATTCACTCAAAAAATATTGATTACCTCCTACTTACCATGACTATTTCCCTTTTTTTCTTTTTTCCTTAATATATTAGTATTCTTCAGTTACATCACAAATTGCCACATATGCAGCATTAAAAAAAAAAACATATATTTTTGAGCCCTGGCTGGTGTAGCTCAGTGGATTGAGCACGGGACTGTAAAGCAAAGGGTCACCGGTTTGGTTCCCAGTTAGGGCACATGCCTGGGTTGCAGGCCAGGTCCCCTGGTGGGGGACACATGAGAAGCAACCACACATTGATGTTTCTCTCCCACTCTTTCTCCTTCCCTCACCCTCTCTCTAAAAGAAATAAATAAATAAGATATTTTTTAAAAACATATATTTCTTATCTCACAGCTTTGGTGGGTCAGGAGTCTAGGAACAGCTAAGCTTGATCTCTTGTCTGGGTCTCACAAGGCTGTGATCGCACTTGAAGCTTACGGTTCTCTCCCAAGCTCACAAGGTTGTCAGGAGAATTCATTTCCATGTGGCTGTAGAATTCATGGTAGCTTGTTTTTTCGGGGCCAGCAGGAGATGCTCTTTTTTTAAATCATTATTTTAATTTTTCAATTACAGCTGGCATACATTAATATATTAGTTTCAGGTATATACACCAGTGATTAGACATTATAAAACTTATTAAGTGATTATCCTAATAAATTTCACACCTACCTGACACCACACATAGTTATTAAAATACTGTTGACTATATTCCCTATGCTGTACTTTATATTCTTATGACTATTCAGTAACAACCAACTTGTACTTCTTAATTCCCTTACCTTTTTCACCCAGTCCCCCAACCTGCCTCCAACCTGGCAACCATCAAAATGTTCTCTGTATCTGAGTCTGTTTCCATTCTATTTGTTCATTTATTTCATTTTATTCAATTGTTGATATATATGTATTTAATGCTATATTATTTTCATATCTTGATTTTTTCTTCTATTTAAAGAAGACCCTTTAACATTTCATGTAATACTGGTTTGGTGCAATGAACTCCTTTACCTTTTCTTGTCTGGGGATCTCTTTATCTGTCCTTCAATTCTAAATGATAGCTTTTCTGGGTGGAAGGATCTTGTTTGTAGGTCCTTGCTTTTCATCACTTTGAATATTTCTTGTTAACCCCTTCTGGCTTGCAAAGTTTCTGTTGAGAAGTCAGCTGACAGTCTCATAGAAGCTTCCTTGTATGTAACCTGCTGCTTTTCTTTTGCTGCATTGAATATTTTCTCTTTATCTTTAACCTTCTGCATTTTAATTATGATGTATCTTGGTGTGTTCCTCTTAGATTAATCTTGTTTGGGATTATTTGAGCTTCCTGGATTTGTATGTCTATTTCTTTCACCATATTAGGGAAGTTTTCCATCATTTATTTTTTCAAATAAGCTTTCAATTTCTTCAATTTGCTGTTTTGACTGGATGGTTTTTGCTTCCTTATATTCCACATCATTAACTTGATTCTCAGATTCATCTACTACACTGTTGATTTTCTGCAATATACTCTTCATTTTAGTTAGCATCACCTTCATCTGTGACAGCTCATATTTTATGCTGTTGAGGTTCACACTGAGTTCATTAAGCATCCTTATAGCCAGTGTTTTGAACTCTACATCTAGTAGATTGTTTGTCTCCATTTTGCTTAGGTCTTTTGCTGGCATTTTGTTCAGTTCTTTTATTTGGAACATGTTTATTTGTCTCCTCATTTTGGCAGCTTCCCTGTGTTAATTTTCTGTGTATTGGGTAGAGTTGCTATATCTCCCAGGCTTGTCAAATGGCCTAATGTAGTAGGTACCCTGTAGGGTCCAGTGGCATAGCTTCCCTAATCAACCAAGATGGGTGGCACTCAAAATGTACCCCCCTACTGTGTGGACTATGTACACCCTCCTCTTACAGTTGAGCCTTGATTGCTGTTGGCATTTCAATGGGAGCAATTTGCCTCCAAACTGATCAGCTGCAAGGACTGCTGTGACCACTGACCACCATCCTGACTACTGTAGAAGATCAGCTGAGCAGGGGCCTACTCCACAGAGCAGGATGTATCTCAGTGGGACTGTGGTGCCCACTGAGTCTACCCCTTGAGTATGTTTCTTGTGGAGGTGGTTAGGTTGTGCTTTGACGTGGTCTAAAGCTGTCCACTGGGTGCACTGGCTCTGAGGCCTCCTAGAAGGTGCAGTCCAAGGTCAGCTGCTGCCTATATTCTTCCCAGGGCCACCTAGCATGAGCTACAAAGCACTATGCAGATAGCTGCTACTTATGCTAAGCTTGGAGGTACCCAGGAGACGCCAAGCTGCAAACCAAGGCCAGCTGCTCCCACTGTTGGGTCTGCGGCCACTAATGAAAGGTTCATGGCATACTGAGGCCAGATTGTGCTGTTTGAGAGATTTTAGGGAAATCCAGTGCAGGAGCCAAGACAGGTCATTCATATGGGAAAGCCACTGGAAACCACTTGGGTGGGCCCAAAAGTTGGCTGGGGTGGAACCTTAGGGAATCACCAGGGTGGGACAAATATTGTGTGCCAGGTTAATGGAGTTTCATATATGGTGCCTGCCTGCCAGCACCATGGGGAAAGGGCTCATCAAAGGAACAATGGCTTCTGCCAGTAGTTTTGTCTGAGAGAAAGTTGCCCGCCTCCAGTTCTCCCTCTGAAACCAAACAATTCAGTTCCTCCTTGTATGCCCTTCGTCCCTTTCAAGCTGCTGCTTCAGTACTGGAACTGAGAGGGATGAAGTCCAAGTAAGTCCATGTGTGGGCCTCTTTAAGAGGAACTGCATGGTACTCCAGACAACTCCTTTTTCCTCAGCCCCAATCCTGACTGGCTTTTACAGCCAAGAGTTATGGCGGCTTCTCTTTATGGTATTGGAACCCTGGGATGGGGTCAGATGTGGGGCTGGGAACTCTGCGGTTGAGATATCCCTCCTAACTTTAAACCACACCACACATGCGTTTTGGACTAGCCCATTCTTCATCTCCATCCCTCCCACCAGTCTTGATGTGGCTTCTTCTTCAATTCCCTAGGTGTGGGACTTCCAGTCAGCTAGATTCCAGGTAGTTCTGAATGAGGGTTGTTCTGTAGTTTAGTTGTAATTCTGATGTGGTTGTGGGAGGAGATGAGTGTCACATTTACCTACACTGCCATCTTGACTGGAAGTCCAGGAGACTCTGTTTCACCACGACTACTTCGAAGTATTTGGTCCTATCCTAATTAGCTCAGACGTCCATAACAAAATACTACAGATTCAGTGGCTTAAAAAACAGGAATTTATTTTCTTGCAAGCAAATCTGGAGGCTGGAGGTCTGAGATCAAGGTACCAGCATGGTCAAGTTCTATTGAGGACTCACTTTCTGGCTGAGGACTCTGGCTTTCAGACTGCTGCCTTCTCCCTGCATCCTCACATGAAGGAGATAGCTGATCTCTCTCCTTATAAGACTCCAGTCTTCTTGGATCAGGGCTTCACACTTATGACCTCATTTAAGCTTAATTACCTACTAAAGACCCCATCTCCAGATATAGTAACATTGGAGGTTAGGGCTTCAACATGTGAATTTTGGAGAGTTACAATTCAGTGCATAGCATGCAACCAAAAATAAACCAAATATCTCTGCCTTCAAAGAGCTCACCCCTAGGGGCTTAGTGTTTAGTCCTATTGT
>PVKM010036677.1:0-14711 GCA_004027735.1 Carollia perspicillata | reverse complement strand
TCCAAACAGGTAACGGAGGGAGGGCGGAGCCGAGAGACTGGCCGATAGGAGACTCAAACCACCCTGGGATGCATTTTTCACCCCTTCACTCCATCAAAAGTTGACACTACCTCGAGAAAATAGTGGGGAAACAAATCTCTTTTTACCACAGATTTTGACAGTTTTCCGGCTAAAGGATCACAGGAAGATGGGATCTAGTCGTTTTGCCCCACCATCCTCAAGTTTCTCAATGTTTCCAAACAAAAAAGTCTCCTCAAGATTTTCCCTCCGGGGACTGAGAAGGTCCGTCTCCGCTCCGCTCCGCTCCGGAGCGGCGCTCCAGCCTCCCAGGAGCCCCAGAGGCCTCGAGAAGATTTTAGAATCCTCCCAGGAGCCCCAGCGGGGAGGAGGCCCCGCCCCCTCATGAATAATAAGAAACGCCGGCTCCCACAGTGCCCTCCTCCATCATGAATAATTAACAACGAGGAGATGCGTGGAGCCCCAGGCCCAAAGCCACCCTTTGCTCCTAGCCGAAGACCGGAAGGGGTGGAGCCATGAGAATCTGGGGGAGGGAAGAGTACAGAGGAAGAGCCCCAGTCGAGCGAGCCATACATCTGGTCTGAACCACTTCCTGTTCTTTTGAACCTAGTTTTGAGTCTATTTTTTATTTCCCCACCCCCACCCTTAATGGGATAAGTTACAAGAGCTTTCAGCAAAACTTCTGTTGGAAAACAACCTCCAAAGATTCCCTTTGAAACCTGTCTGGGTGCCTGCAATCTAAGAAAGTTGAGGGCCTCCAGCCTCTCAAGATGGAGTCCAAGACAAATCTTTCTAGGTTGGCCCTCCTCCCTTGAACATGAAGTTCTCATTAATTTATTCACTCATTCAGTAGCTATTTACTGAAGCCGGCTCTGCGCCAGTCACTGGGGTAGGTCCTAAGGCTACAACAGAACAGGGTACACAAAGTTTCCTGCCTTAATAGAGTTTTTATTTTAATGGGCAAGATAGCAGCAGAATAAACAGGCAAAATAAGCTACAGATAGAGAGCAGTGCTATGGAGGAAATGAGTTAACAGAAAATAAGAAGGTAAGGGCGGCACCTGTGCCTACTTTAAATACACAGGTCTGGAAGGTCCCTCCGAGGAGGTTACGTTTAATTTGAAAACTAATAGATGGGAAGGATTGTCAGGATCAGGATTGGGGAGCAGGGGGAAGGAACAGCGGGAAAGATTTCGGTATGTACAGTCAAGGGATTTGCAAGGCTGGCTGGCTGAGTTTAGTAAGCAAGTAGGAGAGTGGCAGCATGGAGACCATGGACCCACTCCATATTCTATTCAACAAAATACTACATACCCACATAGTACTCTTTACTTTTAAAGACTAGTCAGCTGAATCACAAAAATTACTAGCAAAAATAATAAGGGAGATTCAAGTGATTTGCATACGGCAGTTGGAAAAATATATACTAACAAGATAATTAAAAGGGTATGTGAAACTAGGGGCTGTTACATAGAGTCCCTAGGAGGTAACATGGTGACAAGATTTCATCCAAAAAATAGGCTTTGCAGGAGAATGGCAAGAAATTCTTCACTTTTCAGACAAAGACATCGAAGTCCAAGGAGTTAAGGTCTTTCCCAGTGTTTTCAACTCTAGCGTCCTAGCATGAAGCCAGTTTCAGTAATCACATTTAGGTCATGTCAAATTCTGCCTGAAAAAGTTCTGTATTAAAAAGTCTACGATGAGCCCTGGCTGGTGTAGCTCAGTGGATTGAGCGTGGGCCTGCGAACCAAAGGATCACGGTTCGATTCCCAGTCGGGGCACATGCTTGGGTTGCAGGCCGGTTCCCAGCAGGGGACGCATGAGAGGCAACTATACATTGATGTTTCTCTCCCTCTCTCCTTCCCTTCCCCTCTAAAGATAAATAAATAAAATCTTTAAAAAATATTTAAAATATGCACCATCATATATTACTGCACCACAAATGAAAGAGACAGAGGAAGGTTGGAAAGTAGTTTTGGATAGTTTAATTATTTTTATTTTTATTTTTATTTTTAAAAGACTTTATTTATTTATTTTTAGGGAGAAGGGAAGAGAGGGAAAAGAAAGGAAGAGAAACATCTATGTTTGGTTGCCTCTTGCATGCCCCCTACTGGGGACCTGGCCAGCAACCCAGGCATGTGCCCTGACTGGGAATTGAACCAGCAACCGTTTGGTTTGCAGGCCAGCACTCAATCCACTTGGCCACAGCAGCCAGGGCTGGATATTTTTAAATGAGTATCATCATAAACCGAAAGATGGTAATAAATAAATGTACTCAAATATTTAAGCCAGTTCATAGCTCTGTTGGGATCTGATGAAGCGGAAGGAGCAAATCGCACAGCTGTGAGTGGGTATTACCTCCTTTCACACTCTTTTTGCAAAAGAAGCCCTCCCCCAAGATTAGTGTTCAGAATGGTTTGGGATTCTCATTTTATGAACCCTTAGACAGTATTGAGCTCCAGGCAGCTCTACGAGAAAACCCTGAGGTAATATGGATTCAGATACGAAGGAAACAACCTTTGGCTTCCACCCTCAAAAGCCACCAGTTGAACCCCAACTAGCAATAAATTTAATTTCATATTTTATATTTTATGATGGAATTATTTGGGCTTCACCTTTAGCATTATGATGGGAACTCTGGAAAATGGTTTTAATTGTTTTTAAAATGAAAGCCAATGAGCTACAGACTGGGAGCAAATACTTGCCAGAAACATCCAATAAAGAGCTGTGATTTAAACTATACAAAGAACTCTTAAAACTCAACTCTAAGGAAATGAACAAACAATGAGCAAAAGACCTGAACAGATACCTCACCGAAGGAGATGTACAGATGGCAAATAAGCATATGAAAAGATGCTCCACATAATGTGTCATCAGGGAACTGCAAATTTAAACAACAATGTGATCTCATTACACACCTATTAGAAGGGCCAAAACCCCAAACACTGATAATCCGGAATGCTGGGGAGGATGTGGGACGATAGGAGCTGTCATTCACTGCTGGTGAAAATGCAAAATAGTACAGGCACTTTGGAAGACAGTATGGAGATCTCTTACAAAACATTTACCCAAAGGAGTTGACAACTAACATCCACACAATTACCTGCACATGGGTGTTTATATCAGCTTTATTCACGATTGCCAAAACTCGGAAGCAACCAAGATGTCTGCCAGTAAGTGATTAGATTAATAAACTGTGGTACATCCAGATGAATATTATGCAGTGCTAACAAGAAATGAACTATTAAGCCATGAAAAGACATGGAGGAATTTTAAATGCATATTACTAAGTGAAAGAAGCCAATCTGAAAAGGCCACATACGGTTATGATTCCAACTACATGACATGTGAAAGAGGCAAGACAATGGAGACAGTAAAAAGATCAGTGGTTGTCAGGGGTTCAGAAGAGGGAGGAATGAATAGGCAGAACACAGAGGATTTTTAGGGCAGTGAAAAAATTCTGCATGATACCATAATGCTGGATATATCCCATTACGCATTTGTCAAAACCCATAGAATGTACAACACCAAAAGTGAACCCTAATGTAAACTACAGACTCTGGGAGCCAATGATGTATTTATACACATCAATTTTAACAAATGTACCACTCTGTGGGGTATGTCGATGCCGGGGTGGGGTGGGGTGGGGGGAGGTTGTGCATGTGTGGGGGCAGGGAGCAAAAAATCTCTATACCTTCCACTCAATTTTGCTGTGAACCTAAAACTGCTCTAAAAAATAAAGTCAATAGGTAAAAAAATTAAGGCCAGCACTTAGCCTTTAATTTAGGGGAAAAAAATTCTAATTAAAAATCTAGACTTTCTGCCCTGGCTCAGTGGATTGAGCACTGGCCTGCAAACCAAAGAGTTGCTGGTTCGATTCCCAGTCAGGGCACATGCCTGAGTTGTGGGCCAGGTCCTGAGCTGGGGGTGCACAAGAGGCAACCACACATTGATTTATCTCTTCCTCTCTTTCTCCTTCCCTTCCCCTCTCTCTAAAAATAAAAGTAAGTAAAACCTTCAAAAAAAATCTAGACTTTCTAGACATAAAGTAGTCAGATTAAAAAAAATGTGCATGCAATACCAGGCTGTGTGTGTCCATGTGAAAGTAGACGGGCATTATATCCTTGTCTTCTCAAAACACAAAAATGAAATGTTTCAGAAATCTTCAAAAGATACTTTAAGAAAAAATTCTTTTGTTGTTCTATTAAATACTTCTTATCAGACCTCATGAACACAGCCTTAATAGCAATGAAAGCAAATTCTGTACGGGAAGCCTTGGCAGGACAATCATTACAAACCACGGGACAAGGATGACTAATAATCCCCTGTGGGGTAAACTTTGAAGAAATTAATTTCCAGAGAGTCAAAGTTGGGGCTTGACTCACTTGGAATTCTTTACAAATTGAAAACACTGAAACTGGGAAAACTCCGAAAACTATAATTCTTATTAATTGACTGGAATTACTAAGCAAACAGATCTAAGGATCAAGGGGATTGACTGTGGCTGCTAAAAGAACGCTTGTCAAGCAGAAATAGGTGCTGTAATTCTTCCAGCAGGTGGCAGCAGAGAGCTGTATAACATTAAATATGTTTTCTCTCTTGAGGGGTGGAAATCTTGAACCAGAGGGAGAACTGGAAAGCACTTCAGCTGTCACAGAACACCCTCGGTTTGCAGATGAAGAAACTGTAAATCCAAAGGGACTACCCAAACTTCCTAAGGCAAAACTCTTCACTGAAATAAATTCTTTGAAACGTGTCTGGTTATGCGAATTTCACTTACAATCACATTACACTCGAGGCAAACACATTTAATCAGATATGAACATTAGGTATAAAATATTGTTATGATAGAATAGCTTTTGAAACGGTTCCAGAACTCTTCCCCTATTTTTGCTAAAACCTTTATTTTAAAGAGGCCATCTGAAAGCTTTCCGATGGGGATGTACGCTGCTGTTGAAAAAAAGTACAAGTTCTGGGACACAAGCGTGAATTGGGCTCTCCATTTCACCTCTGCTGTCACACCTTGAATATATTACTCAAGCTTTGTGTTCACTGTCAAGTGCAGTGATAATATACACACCACAGGGTTGCTGCAAAGTGTAAACGACACCGCACTTGTCATGCTCTTGTCCCATACACGGCGGACGCTCAAGCGTTATTTCCTTTTTCCACTCACTCTGGGGGAATACAGAGGTGGACAAGCTGGCTATTTCCATTAATAGAGCTACCAAATAAGATACAGGACACCCATATTAAATTTTCATTTCAGGTAAACAACCCATCCTTTTTTTTTTTCAGTGCAAGTATGTCCAGAATTTTGCAGGGACGTACACTAAAAAATTACTTGTTTGTTTGAAGTTAAAATTTAAATAGGTGTCCTCCATTTTTCTTTGCTAAATCTGGCACCCAAGTTTTTAAAAGTTCCTGATTTGTCACAGAGTGAGGAAACATCAAAGCAGTGTTATAAAATTAGTGATACGTTTTTAAATATTTATACTTAAAACATTAGAATGCCAAACTAAGAAATACATTGCAATATAATCGCTGGTCACAAATAATGATAGGACTTATAACAAATATTACCTTTGAGGGCAATATAGAAAGTGTGGTCTGGTATTGGGCCATATGCTTAAAGCGGCAGAGCCGATGTCTTCGTTGAGTCTTGTTTACGTGTCTTTGCTAGTGTTTTTTTGTTTGGAGATGAGGCCAAGGATCTAAATTTGAGGCCCTTTGATACTGAGGGCTCTGCCAAATGGCCCTCTGACCCCTCGTGACAAGCTCTATTCCCTTCCTGTTCTAACAGTAGAGATCCTTAGTACTTTATCCTAGAAAAATGTTCCCTTTGTCAAATACGACAGGGTCATTTATTTGGTTGTATTTTATGTATTATTCCTGAATCGGTGTTGGGAAAAGGCAAAGGAGGCTAATGCGCTGAGTGCAGCCAGAGGACACAGTGGCCCAGTTCCTACCCTGCAAGGGACTGGAGGAACTGCAGCGAACCCTGAATACACCCCAAAGGAGGGCGCGCTCTCCTCTTGCTCACTGTCATAGAGGAGAGCTATGGTTTATTATGCACTGAAGTTGCCTGTTCATCCCGTCCCAAGTACCTTTTCAGACCACCCTGGCCGAGAGGTGTCAGGAAAGATGTGGCGAAGACGGCTCTAATTAAGTAGCCGTCCTCAGTGTTCGACACTGTGCCAGACTGGCAAACACAGCCACCGCTTTAAAAAGTGTGTTGTTAGAGTCTTCTTTAAACTTACATTTATTAAACATGGAATAAATAAAAAGAATATTTGCAAAATATGTACTAGAAATAAAGGACCACGTGGTAATGGGCTCCCAGGTACACACGGCGCTCAGTTTTAGAAGGAAGAAAGCCATCCTCACGACCTCTGAAGTCCCCTGGGGCCCCTCCCAGACCCTCTTCCTTCCCTCTTCCTTCAGCGGTAGTGATTATTCTGAATTTGTCTTCACCAACTCCCTGGTTTTTCATTACAGTTTTACCATGTATGTTTGTAGTCCTGATGCATACATGTATATGTGTGCTCAGAATGTTGAGAACATAGCATGCGTACAGCAGCTTCCGAGACAATAACTTGGACATACGTTTAGTTTTTAAAAATAGCAGTAACACGAACACTCACGAAGCTATTACCAGGCCGAGGAAGAACGTTATGTAGAGACCCATTTGAGCACCTCTCTGACTGCTTCTCCTTTCTTCAGCCCGGAGATGAGTATTATCTGGAATTTTGTATTCACCGTTTTTTGTAGTTGCCAACCGCACATGAAACACCATGTTAAACATTTGAAAAAAGATTTTATTTATTTAGTTTAAGAGAGAGGGGAAAATAACATTTTACTATTTTTAATTACTAATATTAAATAGGAAGATACTAGTAAAACAATATGCCTATGATATAGGTGCAAAAGTTATTGACATTTTATGATTTTTGCTTTACTATGTGTCATATCTATGTTATACATATGTATTTTTTTCTTAACCATTTGCAGGTATGACACACCACTCGTAAAGTACTTCAGTACTTTAAAGGACCACTCATAAAGCTGTTCCTAAATATAAAGACATTTTCCTACCAAAACACATGTTACCATGGCTAAGAAAACGAATAATTAACTGATTTCTTAGTATTAAATCTACAAGGCATTCCTGGGGTAAATCTAACTTGGTAATAATTATCCTTTTAAACGTTGATGAATTCAGTTTGCTAATAGCTGCCTTATGATATTTGCATTGATGGGCACGAGTGAACTTGGTATATAATTCTCCTTATTCATGCTGTCCTTGTAAGCTTTTGGAATGTTGCTTTGGCATTGTTCTATGTGTGTCCATTAAATTCAGCTTAGTAATTGTGCTATTCAAATTTCATAAATCCTTACTGATTTTTTTGCCTGACTGGTTTATTGATCACTTGAGGGTGTTGCTATTTACCATTATATGATTGGATTTGAAGTTTCCCTTTTGGTTCATCAGTTTTTGCAGTACATTTTTATTATGTAGGGATATCTTCATACTTAATACTACATTTTTGCTTTTCAAGTACATTTTAATGCAGTTACTGAGATTTTAGTTACAGTTACCGAGATTTTAGTTGTATTTGGTTTCCCCTTTTTATGCTTTTCTTCTTCCTTCTTTTAAAAATATTTTTAGAGGGGAAGGGAGGGAGAAAGAGAGGTCGAGAAATGTCAATGTGCGGTTGCCTCTCATATGGTCCCTGGACCGCAACCCAGGCATGTGCCCTGACTGGGAATCGAACTGGTGACCCTTTGGTTCACAGTCCACACTCAATCCACTGAGCTACATCAGCCAGCCAGGGCCCTCTCAACTTCTTTCATATTGATTCCTTTTATCACTTCATTGTTTCCCCTCTATTAGTTTGGAAGCTAAACATTCTATTCCTAGGCTTTTAGTGTCCCATTAAAACTTTATTGTGTACACTTAACTCATCAAAGTCACAAGTAAATCATGACCCTTTTGCCTCCCCCCAAACACTGTAAGGACCTTAAAACACTTTTGCTCCCAACAGCCACCTTCTGAGTTATATGTTCTCGGGTCTCTCAGTTCTCTTGCTTCCTCTTGGCACAGATAAACGTCCTCACCATTTTCTGGAACTTGATGGCCTGCTGTCCTTGGAGACCCGGAGCAGCTCCATGACACACCGCTCATTTCGGACAGAGCTGCACACCTCTCAGACCATGTCCTGCAGGACCCTGAAGTGTTCCAGGAGGCTTCTGAGGCTGCCCTTTGCCTTGGCTTTCTCATCGTTTTGGTCAACATGTGACCCGTGTTGGGGTCCATGACCATGGGACAGCACAGAGCCATGGCGGGACCTGCACTGCAGAGCGGGGGGCCAGAGGGCAGCAGACACCCTCGTGTTAATTTTAGTGCCATAGAGTGTTCTTATGCCATAGAGGTTATGCCATAGTGCCACAGAGTGTTTAGTGCCATAGAGTTTAAGGTTGTCAATAGTAGATAGCTGAAATAGTCCATATTGAATTAACTATTTTACCATTTTGATCACTCTTCACTCCTTTCCTTGTTTCATTTCTTCTTTCTGGGATTACTTCCCTTCTGCCTACGGTACATGCTTTGCAATCTCATTTGGAGAGGGTCTTTGGTAGCAAATGCTTTTAGTTTTTATTTGTTTGAGTTTCTTCTTTTTTACCTTTGTTCTTTATGGATATTTTTAGGGGATATAAAATTCTAAATTGATGGTCATTTCCTCTTAGCACCTTGAAGGTATTATCCCAGTATCTTCCCACCTCTACTGTTGCTCTTGAGAAATGAGCTATCCGTCCAATTGTTGCAGCTTTGAAGTTACCTGACTTTTCTCTTTGCTTTTATAATCTGGTCTCTGTCTTTGGTGTTCTGCAGTTTTATTAATGATGTGTTGAAATGTGATTTTTCACATTCTTAATAGACTATTTTTAAAAGTCTATTAAGAATTCATTGAGCCCTTGCCCGTGTGGCTCAGTTGCTTGGAACACAGTCCCATACACCAAAAGCTCAGAGGTTCGATTCCTGGTCAGGGCACATATCTAGGTTGTGGGTTCGATCCACAGTCCGGGTGCATATGAGAGTCAACCAATTGATGTTTCTCTCCCACATCAATGTCTCTCTTTCTCTCTCTCTCCCTCCTTTCCTCTCTCTCTAAAATCAATAAACATATTTTTTACATTTTTTTTAAAGAATTCACTGGGATCCTCGAATACCCTTTCATTTTCCACTTCTTTGTCTTCTTGTTCTGTGAACGGAATCACATCATCAGATGTCTTCTCGTTTGCTAATTCTTCTTCAGCGTTTCTAACCTGCCCTTAAATCAGACTGCTGAGTTTTTAATCTTAACTCTGTTTTCACTTTCAGATTGTACTTCTCTTTAAAACACTGCTTGATCATTTTTGTAGTCTCTTATTATTTACTCATATTACTTATTCCCTTTTATTTATTTTTAAAAGTCCTAAAATAGTTATTTTATATCATGCTTCTGATAATTCCTATATTTAAAGTCTTTGTAAATCTGATTTTGCTCTCTGTGTTTCTGCTTCTCTTGTTCATGGTGTCTCATTTCATTTGGTTTTATGGTTTTTTGGACTGTGAACTTATATTTCTTAAAACTTTATCTGTAGGAATTTGGGGAACCCTGAGATAAAAATGTGTTCATCCAGAGAAAATTGTATCTGTTTCTTCCAGCACTTCAGGCACTTAGGACCATTTTAAATTAAATTCTCTGCATGCCCTGACTGGTGTGGCTCGGTTGGTTGGGTGTCGTCCCACAAAGTGAAAGGCCATTGGTTCGATTCCCCGTCAGGGCACATGCCTGGGTTGCCCGGTTCGGTCCCAGTTGGGATGAGTACGAAAAGCAACTCATCGATGTTTCTCTCCTTCTCTTTCTCCTTCCCATCCCCTCTCTCTAACAGCAAATAAAAGAAAAAATAAATAAATTCTGTACTGGAGGCTTTTCAGATGGTGCAACTACTATGAATCTGGGCTGCAAACTTGTGTTAGGCCTAGTTTTTGGTTACACGTTTTCAGGAGTTTATTTTACTTTTATGTAGTACTAAGAATCAAGAAAGCCTATTTGGGTCTCAGACCCTCCAGGTAGAGGGGCTAAATTATTTCCAAATAGCCTAACAGTAAACATATAGCCCTTTGGGCCTCACCTGTCTGGGAGGGTATCCAACTAGAAACTCCATCTGTGTCTCTTGTCCTTGGAGCTCTTCAAAAAAAAATTTAAGAATTTATTTATTTTTAAAGCTAGGGGAAGGGAGGGATAAAGAGAGGAAGAGAGGTATTGATGTCGGAGAGAAACATCGATCTGTTGCCTCTCGCACCGCACCCCAACTGGGGACCAGGCCCACAAGCCGGGCATGCGCCCTGACCAGGAATCCAACTGGCCACCTTTCTCTTCGTGGGACGGCACTCACACCAAGTGAGCCACACTGGTCAGGGCTTTTTAAAAAAAGATTTTATTTATTTATTTTTAATGAGAAGAGAGGGGAGGGAGAGAGAAACATCAATCTGTTGCCCCTCTCACATGCCCCAGCAGGGGACCTGAAACCCAGGCGTGTGTCCCGACCAGGAACTGAAACGGTGACCTTTCGGTTTGCAGGATGATGCCCAACCAACGGAGCCACACTGGTCTTGAAAACTGAGTGCTAACTGGTTTGGAAATTGCTCCATTTATCTCCCTGGGCTCCTACTGTCATTTGGTTTTGGTGGAATATTTGTTACTTTTATTCACATACTTAGAAGAACATACTTGTAGTGTTTTATCCAGAATTTTTATTTGTTTTCAGCAGCAGAGTCAGTCAGGTTGCCTGGGTTCATTATACCATCTACAATGCAAGTCTGTATCACTTCTTTTTCAATAATAGTGTTAAAGTTTCTCTAACCAGTACTCTGGCCTTTATGTGCATTGCTTCTCTTTTTGTGACTCTCTCCTCTCGATCCCCTTCCCTTGAAGTACAACACACACTCGCTGCCTGTTAGCACGCGAAATTGGTATCTTTGGCTGGTGAAGAGCTATGTCATGCTAGGCAGAGAAAAAGATTTTAAAGGGCAGCTGAGGTCTGCAGTGCTCATGCAGTTTCGAATTATTTTTGTTTCTTGTTTTCTCTTATGGTTTCCACTTCAATTCTGAAACACTCCTAAATGACCTGATTGTTTATTTTCCTCATTAACATTTCTGGTCAACAGAACAGTTCAGTGTTTATCAAAGGAACATTTTTAAGGACAGCATGATCACATTGGACGGTCTCCATTGCCAGTGCGGCTGGTTCTGAAGCACATTATAGACACATTTTGAACAGCTGATTCTCCACGTTCCGTCCACTGACATACTTGATTTTCTATGAATGCACTGATTATTGCAGCAAGAGTCAAGGAAACACAGCAACGAGGAGACGGACTTAACTCTCTCTCCATTTCTCATCTGGAAAGGCCCTTTCTTTTTCTCCCTTTCCTTCTACTTTCTACAGCCTTCTCTGACCAGCCTGGAGGAAACCATCCGTCCTCCCCCTGAAAGCAAATGAAAATAGTCCTCTCCTTACCCTCTCCAGCATCCTCCCAGAGGACTTGCTTCATCTCAGCTTTCTCATTTTTTTCTCTGCCCTCTCCTTACCTCCTTCTCAGGTCTATTTGATGGAGGGAACTCCAGAGTTAGGACTTTTTGAAAACTTTAAGCTATAGTTTATAGGCTTAGTGATTAGTGCACGTAGAAAGCTCCGGTTCCAGGAACTGGAATGTATGATGGGACCTACCCTGACTCCAGGAGGGCCACCAGCAATCCAACCTTTGTGCCCCAGGAGGACTGCAAGCGATCAAGAGGCTATCCGAGCTACTGTGCTCCAGGGAGAGAACGTCTGGGTGCAGACAGAGAATCACTGGGATGCTAGGAGAGTTTCCAGACTGCTGCTTTTGTCTGATTAGCTTTCTCCCCTGAATTCCAAACCCCTCACCTGCCCTTTCCTTCTCCTCATAAAAAAGGTCAGCTTGAGATGAGATGTCAGGACAGGTTTTTAGGGTAGATAACCCACCATCTTCTCAGATCGCCAGCCATCAGAATAAAGCACCTATAAAGACTCAGTCCTTGTCTCTGCTTGCTGGTTCTGGTAGTGACAGGCAGCATGAACACTGACTTTTCTAGTTTCATATTCTCTTCACCTGCTTCTCAAACACCAGTGCTCCTTAAGGCTGCGTGAGGGACCATTTTCTCTCCAAACACTCACCTCCAACCCTGGCTCCAACCACATACATATCACAAAGATGCATGCCCAGGTCAGCTTCCTGATCCCGTATCTGGATGTCCCATGGGCTTCTCGGCGCAGTATGTGCTGAACTTCTTTTTGTCTACTCAACTTCCCACCTCCATCATCTACTTCTCTTCCTGCCTCCGTTCAACCCGGAGCCTGGGAATCTCCTAACCCTCTGTTTCCTTATGTCCTTATCTCTTTCTTCCTCTAAGGCTGTCCAGTTTTTATTCATGCATACAAACATAAACACGCATAGATGTAAATATTGACATACACATATAATGTAATATAAATGTAATACCATATTGTTATGTTGCTGTATTTTTTGGACTATAAGACACACTTTTTTACCACATTTTTTTTTTGCTTCAAATTTTTTCCCCTATTTTCCTCCTCTAAAACCTAGGTGCGTCTATTTTTTGAACCATAAGACACACCTAGGTTTTAGAGGAGGAAAGTAGGAAAAAAATTTTTGAAGCAAAAAAAAAAAATGTGCGTCTTATAGTCTGAAAAATATGGTATATCACATGTTCATTGTCTACTTCGTTATAAATGCTACTGCCGGTCCAGGCCGGCCCTCATCTTTTCTTGTCTAAACCCCTACATTTGCATCTTAACTGGTCTCCCTGCTTCACATAACATTCTCCTCTAACCCATCCTCCACACTGCCTCAGGGGTCCTCCAGAGTAATTGTTCTAGAATACAAATCCGGTGGTATCTTTCCCTCGCTTAAAACCCTTCACTGGTGCTTTCACTTAAGGACACAGGATTCCTCAGAGCAACGTGCATGGCTCCCCCACCCCCATCCTGGCGCTCCTTCTCGTGTACCTTGCCACGCCCACCATGTGTTCCAGCAGAGAGTCGCGCGCAGTTCCCAAAGGCCCCGGCTCTTGCCCACCAACCTCCTTTGCTGGGAAGGCCTTTCCTCTGGCGGCCCGCTTCTCACCTAGCTCTTTCCTGCTTATCCTTCCAGACTCAACCCCACATCACCTCCTCTTGAAAGCCTGCCTTGGCTCCAACTCATCTTCCTTGCTCAGTCTGGATTGGTGGCGTCTGCTGAGCACATTTACGTCCTGGAGCATATCTGCCAGTAACGTGGAGCCCAGTCCACTGAGTTGTAGGCTTCTGGAGGGTGGGAGCCATTTCTTTTTTTTTTGGATCTTGGCACCTAACACCATGTAGGCATAGAAGGCATTTAATCAATGAATGTTTGTTGATTGACTTCTTGAGCCCTAGTTCTTCTGTTTATTAGATGTGTGATCTTGAGTGAGTCATTTAACCTCCTGTGTTTTCGTAGAAATAATAATACATGCCCATCGCAGAGATTAAATGAGGTAAAGCATAGAAAAATACTTTGTGGATTGCATTTCACTTCTTTTCAAATGGAAGGACTCCCCACTTAGTGCAGCTTTGATCTGAAGACTTTTAAAAAATGTACTCTCTCGGTTTTCCCCTCCTTCTCTGGGACCTTGCTCTGCTCTCCCAGTGTCCCCCGTCTCCTTCCTTTTCCACCTCACTGCTTCCTTCTCTTCTGCCTACAAATCTGTCCTCATCTCTCTCATTCTGAAATCTGCCCGTCTTCCTCCAACCCTCCCTCCCCCTCAAGCCGTGGTCCTTCCTTTCTTCTTTCCATGGTTGCAAAACCCTTCAAAGCGTGTTTCAGCAGGCTGCCGGCTGCCTCTCATCACCCACTCCTTTCTTACCCGGCACAATCTGGACCCGGCTCTCCCTGCATCGCAGTTGTTGTGCCCTCTGAGGGCGTTTGTGACCGCCTGCCGCTGAATCCAGCAGCTGTTTTCAGGCCTCCTCCCACTGGGCCTCTGAAGCATCTGGCCCTGCTGCTGCTCACCTCCCCCTGCCTGAAACCTCGCCCTCGCTCTCCCGATCCTGCACTTTCTCAATTTCCCTTTTCTCTTGTTCTGTTCCCATAAGTGTTGGCGTTCCTCAAGGCCCTGCCCTCCCTCTTCTCTGCTGGCTGATCTCACAGATTCCCACGCTTGCCACTAGGACCTCTCTGCAGGCGCATGCCTTCTTCAGAATGTACTTCCAGGACTTCCGGCCAAGATGGAGGCGTAGGTGGAAACACTGTACCTCCTCTCACAACCAAGATTAAGGACAACAAATATTTATAAACAATAACACAACCAGAACATAGAAAATTGAAATACGGAAGTCGACAACCATTCAACCCGACAGACAGCGTCACAACTTGGTGACTAGGCTGCCCCGCCCTGGTGAACACCTACGGCTCCACCCCTCATACGCAACAGGCGCCACCTGACCAAAAATGACTCAAACAGAAGAAAAGCTCAGAGCCCCAGAGCCAATACTTTTAAGCAAGCAAGAGATAGCCGACCTATCAGATGCACAGTTCAAAGCACTGCTAATCAGGATGCTCACAGAATTGGTTGATTTTGGTCACAA
>PVKM010036676.1:0-14713 GCA_004027735.1 Carollia perspicillata | reverse complement strand
GGTGGTGCTATGGCACGGTGGTGAAGCATGAAGCTGGACAGGTGGACAAGTCAGAGTCCTGGCCTCCCTCTCGCTCCCCGGCTGTGTGACCTTCGCTAAGTTACTTAGCTTCTCTGAGCCTCAGTGCCCTCCCTCAGAGTAAAACACTCAGGGTAAACTCTAAAGGCGTCGCGGCCCTTACTCTGCCCTGCACACAGCTCAGGCAGGACACAAACCCGCTGTCAGAGCACGTGTGTCTCACCCAGCCCCTTCCCTTCACAGGTGGAGAGACTGAGAGTCAGACAGGGTGGGTGGCCGGCCCGAAGTGCCACGGCGAGGTGCAAGTAGAGCGGAGATCAGCTTTTTTGGTGTCCTGCCAGGTCAGAGCCCTGTCCCCGAACACGTGACGTCTCTCTGGGCCTGTCCAGTAAAGTCCTTGCCTTAACTCTCCTGCATCGTGGGGGGGGGGGCTTACCCTGGGAGGCCCTCCTGCTGTCCAGGGACATAAATGGCAGGGGGCTAGGGTTTGTTGTTGGGGAGCACTGAGGGAAGAAGTGGCTTCAGGGGTGGGTGGAGGGTTCCGCCCACTCGCAGTGGCTCTGGCCCTCTTTTGCCAGGTGGTGAGCCTAGCACAGTGGTTCCCCTCAAGGGGGCCATCCATCCAGGTCTCAGCAACACCCACCAGCTGGACAGATGGGCACCATCATCCTGGGGGTCTTGACACCTTGGTAAAGGTCCCAGCAGGCAGGGGGTGACAGGGCCCTCGGTCTCTCAGACTGGGGCCCCGCACCAGGTGTCCTCCCCAGCATGATGGCGGCACAGCAGGTGGTGCCCCTGGGCCCCAGAACTGGGCTGCCTGCCCATCTGGCACAAGCTGCCACCAGTCCCGCCTGTCCTGGCCCAGAGCTGCCATCCTCTGTGCTTTCAGCGCCTTGGAGAGCGCCCGCGAAGGCCAGGGGTGGGGAGCTCGGTCAGAACCAGCCGCACCGCTGCTGTGGAAGTCGCCCACAGTGCCACTGTCCATCCTTTGTGGCAAACGGGGACGACAGTGCCCCAGTTTCTAGGGCTGGTGGGGCTTGTGTGGGTGGTAGTGGGGATTTAAGAGCCACGCTGTTACTGCTACTGATAATCACAGGGGCTATGAGGGTCTCCAGCAGGGCACACTGTTCCCTTGCTCTGCCTGGACCCCCACAGCTGACCTCTGATACGAGCCAGAGGGGCTCAGGAAGACAGGGCTCAAGATTTTTAAAGAAAAAGGACAAGAAAAACCCAGAAAGAAGATGGGGGAAACAGGCACCGACGGGTCCTGGCACTGTGCTCAGTGCTGCACAGGCGCCATCGTGCTCCTTCCTCACCAGGACCTTCTAGCAACACCCCAGTTTACAAAGAGAGGAATGAGCTCAGAGAGGTTGAGTGACTTCCCCAGAGCCACACAGCCACAGAGTGGGGGCAGCTGGGGTATGGGTTTTTTTTTTTCTTTTAAAAATTCCTTTTTTATTTTTAGGTTTTGGGTGAGAATGCGACTCCAAGTCTATTTTTAAAAGTTCCTTTAAAAGTTTGGTAAAATATACATGCTATAAAGCTTAGCATTTTAACCATTTTTAGTTCAGTGGTATTAAGTACAGCATGGGGTACGGCGTTAAGCCTGGGTGGTTCTGAAATGTGTGAGCTTTTCATAGAAGAACAGAAGTTGGGGAAGGGAGGAGGAAGGAGAGAGTAAGAGAGAATGTCAGGAGGCACACAGCCTGGGGCTGAGAGAGAGGAAGGGAAAGAGAAAGAGACGCAGGCGGGGGTCGGGGAGAGAGAGACGGGGAGAGGACACGAGGAAAAAGACACGGAGGGAGACAAGGAGAGGAAGGGGGAGGCGGGAGACAGAAGGACAAGCGAGGGAGCTGGGGAAGCAGGGGAAAGGAGGGGCTCAGGAAGAGGGGGCAGGGACGGAAGCCCAGGAAGGCACTGGGGTAGGGAGCCACCTGGAGTCTGCAGGGGACCAGCAGTGGGCGGGCCCTCCCTGTCTTGAGCCCTGGGAAAGACTTTTTACCGCAAAAGGATTCCTACACTGCAGAAGGGCCTGGGGACAGACGGGCCTCCCCTGCACTTGGCCTTGGGGGCGACACTGGAGCAGGCCAGGCTTGGGGAGGTGTGAGGAGCCAGAGGGGGACTCTGCCTCCTGCTTCCCACCCCTCAGAAGCAAGGGGTCTAACGCTTCTGACACTCTCCTCTCTCTTCAGGATTTGGGTTACATTCCAGCACCGCCTCTATGATTGTTTCCTTAATATTATTAACCTTTTTAAAACGAAAACAATCAACTTCTATGAAGCAAACACTGTAGCATCACCGTGAATGGAAACAGCGCCGCTCCCCCAAACAGAGCAGACCTGTGAACTAGCCGTGGCCCAGCTGGGTGCTGCCGCGGCCAGCGCTTCCAGGCGGGGCTGCCTCCTATCTGTTCAACTGCGTGCACGGCCTGTGCTGGGGGTGCTGGTGGAGAGAACCCTGGTCCCCACTGGACTTGCTCCCTGGTACCGGTGTGACGGGAAGAAACTGGGAAAGGGGACAAGCGCTCAGCTCGGCAAGGGGTTGGGCGCTGTTTCATTTGAGAGCCCGAAGTCCGGCTGGGACATGCACCAACCCCTGGGGAAATGCTGACCCAGGCAGAGCCACAGAGGGGAAACTGAGGCCCAGGGGGGCTGTATAAAGTCTCACACAGAGTCTAGGGTGCAGCAAAGCCCAGGACCCAGTGTCCCTGACACCTCTGGGCCTGGGCTGTCCCAGGGGACCAGGGGAGTGGGGTGACTCACCAGTGGCCTCGTCCCGGCCCTCCTGCATGACGTGGTCATTCTGGCTGACCCACTCGCCATTGCACTTGAAATAGATCTGTGTGGCCGGGAAGGCGCGGCAGCTCAGCCCCACCGGCTTGTTCTTCACAATGTAGGCGTCTTGCGGCTCCTGGAGGAAGTGGGGCAGCGGCTCGGCCGGCGCCGACTGGTAGGAGTCAGGGAGCACCTCGCTGCCCGAATCAGTGCCTGTGGAGGGAGGGAGGGTTAGGGTTCTGTGAGGCTGCGAGCTGCGGAGGCCCAGGGCACCCACTGAGCCCTCGGGGGCCCACGGCACAGAGAGGGGGCAGCCAGAAGAGACCTGCTAGAGACGCCCTCTGTGACCCGGGCAAGGTCTGGCTCTCCTGGGCCTCAGTTTCCCATCCTGCCCTGCCGTTAGGAGGCTCTGCTGTGGAGCCAGCCCCAGCTCTGCGATGTTGTGTGTGATGTGTCTTTACAGAGGGAGAAATCGCGTGGCCTGGGGAGGTGAGGTGACCCCTCAAGGCAAGGACCCCCTGAGGCCCTCCAGCCCCCCAGCCCTCCCCGACATGCCCTGCACTAGCGCTAACTGACCTCCCTCCCCGGTTCCCCGTGGTGATGCCATAGTTCATTTGAGGCTGCCCGAAGCCTCAGCCACTCTTTGCAGTCCCAGCCAACCAGGCTGATGGAAGTGGGGAGAAGGGCCAAGATCCGCAGGGGCGTGGGGTGGGGGAGATGCGGCGGCAGCACCAGGCCCGAGCTCCCTGGTGCAGTGTGGTGGGCCGCCTCCTCCCCCAGGAAGTCCAAGGCAGGTGGCGGCGTGGAGCAGGAGACAAGCTTCCCAGCAGCCTCCACCTGAGTCCCCCTCCTCTGGTCTGAGGCTCTGATCCACCCGCTAGCCTTTCCCACCTCTGCCAAATCCACACCCTCCACCCTAAGGACCAGGAAAATCCAGAGGCTCGGAACACAATGAGGCTGTCAGCCTCCTCCCTGAAAGGGCCGAAAGGAAACCCTGGCTGCCCACCTCCCTGGAAAGAACAGCACCTCGGGAGGTGAGACAAACAGGAAGGGAGAGCAGCCAGCCACCCCAGCGCCAGGAGGGGGGAACCAGGCCGGGCCAGGCTATTGGTGCACAATCCACTCAGGAAAATTGACTTTCCCATGCCAAGCGCCAAACGACCCAGCGGTAGGGGACTTGCGGCAGGGAGCTGTCCTCCTCTGCTGACTGCTCCAGAGGAGCAACAAATTAAGCCGCAGGGGTGCCCCCGTCTGCCCCCCCTCACCACCAGGCTGGGCTTGTCACTGTCCCAGCACTCCAGCGCCCCAAGCGGGGCTGGGGGCAGGAGGCCCAAGAAGTCCCTGGGATCACGCACTTGTCCTCCAGAGGAGGATGGACCCAACATGCCCGACACGCCCAAGCCGTGTTGTCTCTGTGTGCACCAGCGGCTCCTGCTAAGACTGGGGAGGCTTCCGGAGCTCTGGAATGGCATGGGCTGTCACCGGCTCCCGGTTCTGGGCTGTGTGTGTGTGTGTGTGTGTGAGAGAGAGAGAGAGAGAGAGAGACAGTGAGAGATCAACCCTTCGGGGAGAGAAGGAAAAGCCAGCATGAAGGGGTGTAACTCCAGCCCCATTCACTGTGCTCCGTGTGACTCAGGGACAGTCCCTTAACTCCAACCTAGTTACTCTGTCTCGGATCATATGAAATAAACATGCATGAGTGCCTAGGAGGGGCCGAGCACGTAGTAGGTACAAGTTACTGTATTAAAATGGCAACGAATGCTCACCTCACATTAGGTGCTTTGCTTACAATATTTTACTGAAAACATACCTAATTCCTGTAACAAGTTTGTGAGATATTTTCTATTAGCCCCTGGTTTACTGATGGGAAAACTCAGGCCGGAGAGAGTAAGCAACTTGCCCGAGGGCACACAGCTAGCAAGAGGCAGAACGAAGCTTTGAACCCAAGAAACAGACTTCAGCGTTTGGGACGTTGCCCAGGACTCCACAGTCCGCTGGAGCGGCTCCGTATACTGCGGGTGTCCCCCGAGAATCCTAATGCACCCCGACACTGGCCAGGACTCTCTAACGATGGGGGCTCTCTCACCAAAGGTCCAGCGAGGCTAAAACCGTCCTTCCTGTTTCAAAGCCGAGGAAACTGATCATCCAAATGAGGCAAGTGAGTGACCGAAGGCCAGCTGCTGACAGGGCAGCTAACCCGGGAAAGCACCAAGGATTCCTGAAGCCAGGCCAGGCTCCCTGATGCTCACTTCCCTTTGCTAGGCAGGGACACACCCTCTCTGTAGGGACACTGGTAGCTCCTGGGGCCTGGGAGCTTGGGCAGGTGGTGCTGAGATGACACAGTGCCCAGGGAGCTGGACACTGGTCTCCCAGTGGCCTGAAAACTGGCCACTGTGGCCTCTCTGCCAGGCCGGGCAGCTCTAGGGAGAGAACACTGGAGCCGAGTGCGCACCGGGCAGCAGAGAACCTGCCAGGCCCCACACCCACCTTCCCCCACCAGTGTCCTGCCTCAGTCTCAGGCCCGAGCTCAGGCCTCAGACTCAGCCACCCTGGGGTCTGAGCCAGGCCTTGCTGGGCTCTCGTCTGTGACATGGAGGGACTGGACTTCCCTCTGAGGGCTGGTGACCACGGCAGGAGGTGAGTGGGAGCCCGTGGGTACAGCTGTGTGCTCGCCCTACCTTCTTCTAACCACGTGGGCCCCGGCCCCCAGGTGACGGCTTCCCTGGCTCTCTGCGGCACTGCAGGCTGTATTTATGACTTTGTTTTATAACCCTAATGCGGCGCATTTATAAAGCAGGCACAGACTCGACTGAGGAAAGCAAACATTAGACATCCATTAGTGCGGCAGGCCCCGCCCCTCCGCCGCACCCCTCCTCTGGGCCCTGGCACAGATTCACCTCTGGCCTCGGCAGGGATACGCCCGGGCATCCTCATCAGCGCTTCTCCGTCACGGCAGCGCCGGTGGCTCTCGACGTAGCTATCGCCCCCTTGCCAACATCCCCACCCCCTAGGCGTCCTAGAGGCCAACGCTGCCAGGAGACAAGGGGGAAGAACAAAGGGCCGACCTGAGATTCCTCCCCAGAGGGACCACTGGCAGACGACAGGCTGGCCAGCGTGCAGTAGTTGCTCAGCGAATGTAAATACATAAAGGGGGGCTAGAAGCTGCTGCCAGGGCGTGGGGGGCAGTGGAGCTGGGCCCCTGCCCTAACCGCCGGACACCTCCCCTCCTCCTTGGCCCTGGCTCAGGCCCTAGCGGCTGCGGGCAGCTCCACAGGTGTTCAGGACGAGGGCCACCTGCGCCCGCCCTGTGGGAGCCAGCGTGGAGGGAGCAGAAGGGTGGGGTCTCGGGGTCCCTGGGCGCTAAGCTAACTCTGCCAAATGCTTTCGGAAAGCGTTTCACGTAAACTCGCTGACCCCGTAACAACCCGCGACAGAGGTTCCCGAACCTTCTTGGTCTTAGCGTCTTGGTAATTTTTATCCAGTAATTTTTCTTGGTACTTTCACTGCAAGTCCCTAAGAAATTCCTAGTGGTTCTGTTTATTAAGTAGTTAAATCCAAAGAGTGTTTGTGCTTGTATCCTAACACCTTAGCAGCCATTTGAAAAAATAATGCACATAAATTGAAAAAAATACCATTTGCATTCCATCCCCCTGCAGCCACAATGACTAATCGGGTGTGTGCACCTGTTGGGGCCATGGAAGGCCCCAGATCTCGGAATCGGAGTGGACACTGCCATCCACATTGTCTGTCTCGGGGTGCTTCCAAAGGCCCAAGCCCCAGCTTGGCAAAGACATGACGCCAGGGACAGGAAGGCAGTGTGACGCGATGCTGGAGTTACGGGCTGTCTTGAGCGAGAAGTTGTCGCAGCGGCTGGCAGCTGTCCAGTGCTGCTGTGTTTCCTGGAAGATTAAAGGTGTTTCGCGGTGCCCCTCGAGTCTGCTGTGGCACCCTGGGGTGCCTTGGCGGACCACTGGAACCACAGCCCCACCCATTAGGCACAGACGAGAAAACTGAGCCCGGGAGGGTGTAAGTAACTGGGCAGGACCACAACGCAAGGACGGAGCAGGGCCGGGGCGCAAGCGCAGGCCGTGGGATACCCGCACCTCACTCCTGAGGTGGGCACGGGCACTTACGGCCACCGTGTGCCGGTGCTCCAGATACCACAGCGATTTACTCCCTACGACCCGCACGGTGGGGATCACCTTTCCACGTCACAGAAGACGTGGCGCACCAGGGGGGTTGCCGGGGGTCACCAGTCAGCGGGAGGAAGCCAGGCTTCCAGCGGGGGGCACCCAGCTCCATGGCTTCACTACGGCGCTCCCCACTGCCCCTTCTTTCCAGAGGGAATAAAACCCCTGAGCAGAGCACTGCTGGGAGGGGACCTTGCCTTTGCCAGGCCACATCGGAATTTCCTGCTGTGGAAAATGTCCCATGTAAACCTGTGTTTTCCTAATAACCAGAGCTCGTTGGGATCGATGGTCACAAAACTGCAGCCTGCCTTTAGAGCTGCGAACACGAACAGCCCAGCTAGCCCCAGGTGAAGGTGTGGGGGCTGCAGCCGCAGACAGTTAACATACAGGGGAAGAACTGCCACTGAAGTCGGGAGCCCCGGGCTGCGCCCCGGCTGCGGGCTGGCACTGCAGTGGGGCCTTCCTCTTGGGCCCCAGGGAGCCCGCCTGTGACACCAGGGAGCTGGCAGAGTCCATCTCTCAAGCCCTGCTCTGCTCCTGACACTTTGAGATCTGAAGACTCCTTATGGGGAATCTGTTAATCTATGACAACATCCCAATGTGTAAATTTTGTCTTCAGAAAGTTAATTTGCTTCAAGTGGGGTCACCTTTCTTGCCATTTTTATTCCTGGCTCAAAACCCAGCACCTCCTGTAGTCGCAGACACAGCGTGGGGAGCGACGAGGAGGCAGGAAGAGGAGCTCCGGGCTGCTGGGCTCCCTCCGTGCCCCAGCTCACCTGCCCTGGGCCCCCGTTCCAAATGACCACCAGCGCCTCTGGGTGGCACCTCTGGGGGCACCGGGCAAACCCTCGCTTCTAATTCAGCTGCACCTGCTCATACGAGGCCTCTCTTCAGCCAGTCCCTCGGCAGCAGATTCACAGGGACAGAGGTCATACTTCAAGGGCCAACCAGCACAACATTCCCCATCAGCTCCTTCTCTAACCTGGACTCACACATCCCCAGGACGGAGCTCCCCACTGCCTCTCTCAGCTCCGTGCATCTCGGGACAGACCTAACAGTAAAGCCTTCCTTACTTCCAGCTGGAATCTGCTGTCTGAAGTTGCAGTCGTGGCTGCGATTTTAACCTGTGAGGTGACACAGCACAGTGTGCTCCTCCTCCCGTGACAGCTTCCCAGCCTCTAGAGGCTGTGGCCTGCCCCCCTTGGCCTTCTGGTCTTTCTTTTGAATATTCACGAGACACAGTTTTGCATCCTCTCACCACCAACCTGGCCTCCTCTTGGACACTTTGCTCACTGAAAAGCTGGGGTGGGCAGGCGGAAAGGGTGGGTCTGGCAGGCCCCTCCCTGCTTCTGGCAGCCGCTCAGGAGGGGCAGGGAGCACACCACACCCTCCCCGCTGTTCCCCACGGGGAACCAGGACAGGGTACCTGTCCCCTGGGAGGGTAGCGGAGCTTGCAGGACAGAGCGGGGAGGCTGAGCCCAGCCTCCACCCGGGGACAGGCCTGTGCCGGGCCACACGCTTCTTCCCCGGGGCTGGGCCTCAGCACTGCCTAACGTGGAGGCCCAGGCTGCCACCTGGCAGGTGGGAGGCCCTGATGCAGAGAAAGTTGAACCCACAGCTTGTTTATGAGGTGCCAGCATCTGAGCCACTAGAGCTAGCAGGAGCCAGGGACCTTGGAGGAGAATGTAGCTTTAGGACAAAGGTAAAGAAAGCGTATTTCCCAGAGCTACTGGAGAGGAGGAAGAGGCTAAAACGACAGTGTTCGGAGCTGCTGAATGGGAGGCTGTCCCGGCTGCCAGGGGAAGCCAGAGAGCCAGCAGGCCTCGTTCAGATCCTCGCCCTGCCCTGCCCCTGACAGAGACCTGGGAAGGTTGTTTTACTTCTCAGGGCCTTAGTTTCCCCACCCGTAAAACTGGGGATAGCAGGTGTGGCCCTGCCAATGTCGAGGTGTTGCTGTGAAGGTCAGCGAAGCAAACAGATGTAAATGCGCTCTGCGGACTGGGCGGTGCCGAGCAGAGGGGGAGGTGCCAGGCAGGAAATCTGGCTGTGCTGTGTGTGGGAAACCCCGGGACCCCGTGCGGGTGGGTTTCTCGGCCTACAGCCACCCAGCAGGCGGCGGGAAGCACAGAAAGTAGACGCTCAAAGGGGCCTGGCGCTCTCCATTCCTCCAGCTCAGAGAGGGGAAGTGACTAATGCAGCATCACACAGCACAGCGATTGCCAAGCTGGACCAGTGCCCGGTTCCTGGTTCAGGGCGAGGGGAGACAGCACAGCCACAGCAGGGCTGTGGGGAAAGGCCTGAGCTCTGTCCTTCCCACGCCTGGGACGAAAACGCACTGCCATCCATCTCGGATGCGTCTGCTCTGGTCAGCCCTGTTGCCCAGGGCAGAGACCTCAGCATGAGGCTGCAGTGGTTTGGTAGGGGGGCCCTGACACCCCTGCCCACTGGTTTTTGTCCTAGGTGGGTGACAAGACCAGGCCTGGGTCTCCAGGCTTGACACCAGGGGACAGGCGGCTGCAGTGGAGTGGGGCCTGGTGTCTCTGGGGCTGGCTGGCATGAGGCGGTGCCCACACTGACGGACAGGACTGGGAGGGGGGCAGGCAGGAGGCGAGGGAGAGAAAAACGCCCCACGCTGGGCACATTTATCATCAGCAATCACAGTCTTTCTCTAGCCCCTGGACACCGGCTAATTCTCGCCAGACTTGACCTCCCACTGCATGGAAAATCTCTGCCATTCACTTCGAGGCTGATGTGCTCCGTGGGGGGTGGGAGGAGTGGCGGGGAGAGGGGCCCATTTATTATTATGTTTTAAAAACACACAAACCCCACATGGAAGGACCCCTCCCTGGACACAAAGCCCTTCTTCCATCTGGCCCTGGCTCCTGGCGGCTGTGGGGTTCAGGCTGGGGCCCCCCTCAGAGGTGGTTACAATGGCCGTTATGGATGACAAATGGGGGCTGGCGGGCTTGGGGGAGGCCGAGTTACTCCTGACAAAGGAGGCCCCTTGCACGGCCCCTTTCCCATACCCTCTGCAGACCTCCCCATGCCGTGACATCACTTCCTGTGCAGGAAGTGGCCTCGGATGGCCAGCTAGGGCAGATGCTGGCACCCTAAAGGGGGCATCCAGCTGATCCTGGGAAATCTCTCTTCTGGAAAGACTCAGAGGCAAGCGAAGGCGCTGGTGGGAGGCTGGGGATGAGGCCCCAGGGGAGGCCCCATTCTGAAGCCTGGGCCCCATTCTAGAGGGGGCCGCGCTACTTACCAAGTAGGAGGGACACTTCGGTCACTGTGTCATTGGTCTACCCTCAGCTCTCAGTGGTACCTGGGAGGCTGTGTTCCACACCCATGGCTTAGACCCTCCCTCCAGTCCCTTCCTCTGGTCACTGGGCTCCCTCCACCTGGCCTCGGTCCCTCTAGGGCTCATTTTTGGTTCCCTTCCAAGTCCCAGGTCCTGGGGTGTCACTGTGCCTGCAGACCTGGGCAGTGAGGAGGGAGGACTCATTCTGCTTCTCCTTCCACTCCCAGACAAGGAGCTCAAAGCTTCTGTCATCTTTCACACTCCAGACAGCAACATTTATTACCCAGCACACGATGTGTGACATCATCGCTGATACAGCAGTTCTGCCAGTAGTTGTTCCATTTCACAGATGAGAAAACCGAGGCTCAAAGAAGTGAAAGACATGCCCAGGCTCATAGTGACCAAGAAACCCAAAATTCTTCCAGTTAAACCACAATCTTTTGGCTAGCAATGCCCCCGAGGGACCAGCAGGGGGTAGCTTTTTTCCTCCCCATTTTGCAGCTGAGCAAATGGAGTCTCTCAGAGTTCACGGGCTTGCTGGAGGGGAAGAGGGTCTCAGCTTCCTAACTCCAGCACTTGGCCTCTTGTCCTCTGTGGGCCTGACAAGTCCCGGACTTGTTTGAGATGTCCCAGAAAATAGATCCATCCTAGTCTGGGAGGGGCCCACTGCTAGCCTGGTGCAGCCCCCAAGAAATCACCCTCCAAGGCACACACTCACACCCATACCCCAGCCAACATCACGATCCACAGTCACCTCCCCTGGACGCCCAGAGCCCCAGCCAGGCTGGGACAGTGACTCTTTTCTTAGGGCTGCCCGTGGCAATGCTGGAAGACTGTGGCAGTGACTCAGGCCTGTGGGGACCTGTTACCGCATTCGGTCGTCTTTCCCCCATCCAGAGTCAGGGTGGGGTGAGTTTGAGTTGCAATTTTAGACACCACCGAATGAACACCCAGTTGCTAGGTCCCACCTCAGGAGGCCCCCCTTGCCCTCCCCCGAATCCAGTCCGCCATGGTGCCAGGTAAACCTTCGAACTGCAGGACCACGCACGCTGCCTCCTGCAGTGTCCAAGCCCAGGCCCTTCCACCCAGAGCCCTCCTCGCTGTGCTCCCTACTCCCCTCGTGCCCCTCACATCCGTCTCCTGCAGAGGGGCCCAGGCGATCTTGCCAAATATAAAATAAATCGCTCCCCTGTTTGCACCCTCCGACAGTTTCCATTTGCATCTGGGATGAAGCCCTAACCCCACAGAACCCTCAGACTTCGGGTCCTCACTCATCACTCACTGCGCCAAGCCACTCAGGAGTGTTTCCTGCCCCTTGAATGTGAACCCGCCTTCTTATTCTTAACCTCAGAGTTGTTCTCTCCTTTTGGGATGTGCACCTCGACCATGCACCTATAGTCTGTGGCTGGCATTTTGTCCCTGATGTCTCAGTTCAAGTGCCACTTGCCACCTCCCCAGTGAGGCCTTCCCCGACCACCAACACCAAATGCAAATTCATCATCCTCTGCCTTCCCAGGTGCTCTCTCTACACTGTCTTGTTTTTTCTTTGTGTGTGTGTGTGTGTTTTGTCTTTTGTTGCTTTTGTTTTTGCGTGTGTGTGTGTGTGTTTGTTTAGACATTGCTCATCTCTTTGAAATTACTGTCTTCCTGTGTTTGATTGTTTGCCGTCTGTGTCTAAACAGGTCCGCTCTCTGGAAGGCAAGCTCCTTGAGGGCCTGGAAATAACTGGCTGCTTGTTTATCTGGGCCTGCTGGGGACACAGGCCCTTCTCCAGCTGTCCTGCCCACCTCTCTGGAAATACCTGGGGTGGCAGGTGTTTGTAGTGGGGAGCAGCCAGGGGCAGCAGGCAGACTAGACTGACCTGGGCCACAGGAACCAGTCCCTCTGGAAACTGCATCCTGGAGGATGTCACCAACTAATGAAACATCAGAGGCCATCTAACAGCTGTCTTCTAGGATAGAGACCAGAGAGGGTGTGGCCTGGCCTCAGGTCACACAGCACCTGGGCAGCAGAGCTAGTAAGAGAAATGGCTCTAAACTTCCAGGGAAGGTAGAGAGACTTTATTAAAAACCACCCATTTCCATCCCCAGTTTACCAGGATCACATTGGACATTAGTCCTCTCTGCCTTTTTTAGAGGCACCCATATTTTGTTACTTAAAGGAGCCTCACTACATGCAGTTGTATGTTCTCTGTGTTCCTTCCAAAGCTGTTAGCTGAGGCCTTTTTAAACCACAAGCAAAATGCACCAGGTGTCTCTCTGAGCACAGCACACACGTCAGAGGGGCAGAGGCCAGCTGGGCCGACTCCCCTGTACAGCAGTGTGGGTCGTGGGAGGTACTGCGGAAGGCAGAGCAGGCTGGCTTTGCATATTTGGGCACTGGGCAGGAAGACGCCCGGTGTCCTGTCTGTCTCCCGGAAGAGTCAAAATGCATACGGGTACAGCCTCCGGCCCCGGAGCTGCCTGACCAGGCAGTGGTTCTGTGCTGCTGCCCTCCCAGGCACGTTGGCCCCACGCTGCCCTGGGAAGGCCAAGGTCATCCCTGTTCTCAGAGTGCCTCGTCTGCCTTCCCAGACTCACGCTCCAGGGTGAAGCAGTCCCTCCTTGCAAAGCGAAGACAACTGCCAACACATTGCGAAGTGGAAAAACTATGGCCCTTGCCCACTGCCGTCAGCACTGCCACCACGCCTGGCCAGCCCCTGCCCCAGTGCTGGCTGTGGGCCACCTGGGAGGCCGCTCAGACCCTGGGAAGTGGAGCCCTTAGACCCGAATCCAGCCCTTCACTTCCACAGGGCATCCCGAGGCAAGAAAGGGCATGGACTTGTCCGTGGTCAAACAGCCAGTTGGGGGCTGCAGCACCCCCCGTCTTGGCATCATGTTGGCATGGAGAGAATCACAGCAGGGAGAGAGAGGGGTACCCAGACAGATCTTCGCCAGTCTGTGAAGTGGGGCACGGGACAAGCGGGGAGAGCCGGAGAGAGGCGGAGACGGGTGTTGTGGGGAAGGAGGCAGAGAGAGAGAGACCTGAGAGCACCAAGCAGTGGGTGGTGAGTGAAGCTACACATGGGCCTCTCCTGGTCTGTTCTGAGCCTCGAATCTACTTGGGTTTCTGCTTAGGCCTTGGGGACGAGGGAAGAAGGTGGCCACCCATCGCTGGCCGTCACGCGCACTCCTGCTCTGCTTCTTCCGCAAGGCCAGGAAGGCAGACCTTGTAGACCCACGCTCTCGGGGACACCCTGGGGGCCAGAGGTGAGCAGCAACTGGCCTCAGGTCACACGCTAGGTTGGCAGCAAAGCTAGGCCTGGAGCAGGGGCATCCTGGCTCTTAGCCTGTCCCTCTCTGCCTTCCCCTCTGTCTGGTCCCGACCATGGAGAAGATCCTGGCCCTGAGCCGGGGTGAGCTGCTGAGTTGGTGGCGCAGGTGGCACTGGCCATGGGGATGGCATTGATGGCTCCTCTTTCTGGGGCACCCGGAGGGAGGCAGGGTGGTGGGCAGGGACTTGCCCCCATTCTTTAACCAGGCATTTCCCGAGTGCTTCCTCCTGGTCATGCCTACGGTAGGGCCCAGAGAGTAATGACTGAGCTTCAGTCCTACCAACGGGAAGCTCACAGAAAAGGTTCAAGGTTAAGGATCCAGACACCTTGCCTCTGACTTGTGCTCAGTGTGCCTCCAGCCTGGCTCCGCAGTTCTGTGACGATCCCTCTGCCTGCCAACCACCACCAGGGCAGGAATAAATCTGCCGTTTTGTCTGCAGCGCCCTCCCTCTGGCCCAGGAGCCAGCCTACTTCCTCCGGAAGCGGGTGTGGACTGCTTCCACCTCAACTACTGCAGGGACGGCTCATCCAGCAGGCTCCTGTAATCCCTCCTATTTCTTGGGCTGAAGCAGACTGTCACTGTCCTTGGCTCATGAGGTGAACTTGGATAAACCATTTCCCTCTGGGCCTCAGTATTTCCCTCAGGGAAATGGGGTCACTTTCACTTGCTTCAGCCGAGGGTTGTTGGGAACATGTAGGTCAGAAGTGTTAAACCATTTTGCCAGCTGGGCAGCCCTGTGCACTTGCTGAATTTTGATGATTGCTTTTCACAGGAAGAGACGGTGGGCATGCCTTCCCGGGGCTGCCGGGGCACGGCCTGGCATCCAGACCACCAGCTCCAGGGTTTTCCTCTGGGTTCCCCACTTCTGCTCTGCCCCCACCTCCCAGCTGCCCCGGACCACTCTGTGATGACTCGAAGCTGCAAAAGGCTGATGCAAGCTGGAAGGAGGGAATGAAACAGACTCGAGTGGGGCAGCTGGAGCTCCACCCTCCGCCCCCGGGGACCGTGGCCCTCCCCCTGCCGGCTTGTTTGCACCTGCTGATGTAACCAATGGGCCTCCTTGACTCAGGGCTTGGCTGTTCACCTTGGCCTCTGAGCTCGAGCCAGAGGAAGGGTTTG
>PVKM010036675.1:0-14722 GCA_004027735.1 Carollia perspicillata | reverse complement strand
CTGGGATCCCCATCTTTACGGCCCCAGGGCTAGAATGCCTGGTAGTGGGCTGGTGTGACATGCAGCCTCCCATCCTGGACAACAGGCCCTCAGGCGCTCCCCTACCCTAGCCCAAGCCCCGCCCTCCTCTTCCTTGGTGGCTTCTCTGGGTGTCTGCCATGCCTGCCCCCAGGCAGGGCTGGTGGCATGGGGCTGGGCAAAGGGGGCTCACCAGCGCTCCTTCCAGGCACGTGGCATAGTTGTAGCCCCGCCCCATGACCAGGAGCGACCTCTGCGTGTAGAGCTCCAGGGCCAGGTCGTGGATCTTCTGGTCCAGTGACAACACCTCCTTGATCAGCTCTGAGTCAGGTGCGCAGCAGAGGGGAGAGCCGGTCATGACGATTTTAAGACAAGATGCACAAACAAAAATCACAAAGGGTAGGACAAGGTTCGGGAACTCACATCGCTTACTAAGTACACTTGGCTTCTTTGCATTAATTTAGAAGTTTTAAACTTAGAATATGGTAAATACCTTGGGTTACTGGCCAGGGTTTTGTTGGGATGGTGACTCATATTTGCACTCATACTTTCCAAGCAGGTAAGATAAGCAGGGAAACATTATTTGTAGCTCTACTTTACAGGTAAGGCAATTGAGTCCCAGCTGACTTTCCAAATTAACCCCTGTCTGGGCCCCAGGCCACCTCTCAAGACAAAGCCAGTATAAATTGGATCAATGATTCTTGAATTTTTGGTCTCGGAACTCTTGTAAACTCTTAAACATTATTGTAAATCCCTAAGAGTCTCTGTTTTTGTGGGCTATATCTATCAATATTTATCAGATTAGAAACTGGTCCGATTAAAGATATTTATCCATTTATATAAGAATAATAAAAATGCCATTCTATATATTTTTAAAAATCGGTGAGGAGTGACATTGTTTTTTGCTAATCGTTTTAATGCCTGACTTTCATATAAAACACATATTCTCACATCTGCTTCCTCATGAAGTCGGTTGCAATTGATCTTTCAGTTAAAGTCTAAGAAGAAAATGCAATTGCATAGACATTTGTAGTTGGACAAGGGGGAATACTAAACTCAAGAAGCGACAATTTCTTAAAACGGTAGTTGCAAATGTGGAATGTGAAATCATGTCAGTAAATTCTTCCTCCGTTACATTAAAACATGCTGGCCTCCTTGTGTTTATCTCAGTGGGTCTTCTCCACGTGCATGATTTTGAAGACTTTATTTATTTATTTTTAGATAAAGTGAAGGGAGGGAGAGAGGAAGAGAAACATCCATGTGTGGTTGCCTCACGCACGCCCCCTACTGGGGACCCGGCCTGCAACCCAGGCGTGTGCCCTGCCCAGGAAGGTCACAGTCTAGCTTCAGTCCCCTGAGCCACACCGGCCTGGGCACCTGTATGACCGTGCAATGTGGATGTTGTCCATTTGAAAAGTGTTGGTTCGCTAGTTATGCAAATGGACACAGTTCACTACAAAACATTTTTTTCAAAATCACATTTGTTAAAATCACCATGATCTCATCAGAAGTGTCTTTAAGTGCTGGAAACGTGATCGAGCTCTCAGTTTTGCAAAATGTTAAGTTTCTGTTGAAAGCTGGAAGTTTATCATTGGTAACAAATATGGTCAGTTGTTTTTCTCCAAGTGTCAGGCTCACTTGGTTCATTTTTGCCTGCCACATACCCACGTCAGCTTGTTACTCAATCACTTTCCTTCGAAATGCCCCTCGTGCTTCAGGGTCTAGCAGGACTCCTGCATGCTTCCCATTGGTCACGTGACTATTAAAACGTGTTGCAATGTAATAAGATGGGTGCATTTTACTGCGTCATCTGAGGCTTTCGTGTGTGAAGCTGGGTGTGTGGTGGTTGAATTGAAGAAGGTGCTTCCCCTGCTGGGAAGTGGGCGGAGGTGCCAGTGGTGGCCCCCACTGCCCAAACATGGAAAAGGCAAACATGTCTTATTTATTAGAAACAATGTATTACTATGAATATAGTTTTGATGCAAAGGCCTTGCAGCCCCCTAGGACCTGTGGACCATGTCTTAAGAACTGCAGACTTAGACACTGGGATAGAGTCCTGTTTTTGCAAGGTTATTATCTGCTTAAAGAATGCTCTTGCCAATAAATTTCCAGCACGTTCTCTTGGCCAGATTCAGACTTCGAGGCTTTGTGTGATTAGGTGGTGGCTTTCCCTCGTTGTCTTCTCTGGGTCTGGCCCTGGCTCTGGGTGGGGGGAGGACCCGGGGCTACCCTGTCTCTTACAGGGGCTGCCCCAGCCACCTGCCAGCCATGGGGCGAGGTCTTCCCGTTTCACACTCTCAGGGCTGCACAAAGTAAAGCCAAGAGGTCTCTGTGCCCCCCTGCAGTGTACGTGGCTGAAGGAAAGGAGCTGCTGCTTGTCCTGGCTGTCCCAGGCTGGCCTCAGGTCCACGTGTGAGCCTGCGACTGACTGAGGGAATGAAAGGTGACTGGAACCACGTTCCCCCAAAGAGCTTGTGATTCTGTGCAACAGACGCCGTACCTCTCTGATGGTGAGAGACAAGACTGACCGAGCAAAAGAGGAGTTTGGTGAGACTGTGAAGGAGCTGTCTGGGACAGGAGACTCAGGCCACATGCTCCTGCTCAGGCCTTCCCTGGGCACCTACTGTGTGCCCTCCCTGGCCAGGCACCCGGCATCCAGCAGGCCCTGTGACAAGGCCGTGTGCTCACAGAGCTGACATGTTAGTTGGGGGAGACAAGCCAGGACGCAGCATGTGCTATAAAGAAAAGGAACTGGCTGACATTTCACAGACAGTTGGGGCAGGGGGTGGCAACTGTTAGGGTGGCCAGAGAGGGCCCCAGGAGGTGACATCTGGGCTGAGACTTATAATGAGGAGCCATTGCTGTTTGAAGAGCTGGGGGAGGGGGTTTCTACAGGAGCGAGACAGAGCACAGGCCCTGTGGTGGGAAGAACTTGGCATTGGTGGGGATCAAGGTCAGTGAGGCCTCCAGAGCGGGGCCCAGGGGAGGGCGTCCGGTGAGGTCAGAGGTGGTGGGAGCCCAGCATGCAGGGCTCCGGGGCCGGGTGAGGAGTGTGGACTCCAGGCTTGGCCCAGTGGGAGCTGCTGCAGGCGTGCAGTGGTGAGGAGGAGGGTGCGATTAATTTCACTGCTCCCCTGGCCGGTGTGGCTCATTTGGGTGTTGTCCCACAAATGATAAGGTCACAGGTTCGATTCCCGGTCAGGGCACATGCCTGGGTTGCAGTCCAGGTCCCCAGTTAGGGGCGTGAGAGAGGCAACCAATCGATGTCTCTCTCACACACTGATGTTTCTCTCCCTCTGTTTGTCCTTCCCTTCCGCTCTCTCTAAAAGTAAATAAATAAAATCTTTAAAAAAAAAAGCAGCATCACTGACAGAGTTGGGAAGAAAGCGCCCAGAACAGCCCTCTGGGTGTGAAAGTGAGGGACAGTTCCCCTCAGGACGTACCAGGTAGGGACCGCAGGCCGTGGATGATCTCTCGCCGCCTCGCCTGCAGGGAGATGCGGTCTTCGGACATCATCAGGCCAAACATCACCAGGGAGATGAACTGGCTGGTGTAAGCCTGTGGGCAAATGGCGGTGCTCGCAGAGGGGCGGATGTGCGTGTGGCTCCCCGACGCCAGGGCAGATCTCGGCTCCCCCCTTGGCCTTGACCATCTACCCGCCAGCTGAGGGCCTCCCATGGGGGCCGAGCACAGGGCTCTCTGTACCTTGGTGCTGGCCACGCCGACTTCCGGGCCTGCGTTGATGTGGACGCCGCAGTCAGTCTCTCGGGAGATAGAGCTGCCCACGGTGTTGGTGACGCCCACGGTCAGGGCCCCGCGGTCCTTGCAGTAGCGCAGCGCCAGCAGGGTGTCTGCAGTCTCACCTGCCACAGAGGCCCTGGATTTTGGCTGTGCGTCTGCAGGTGCGTGGCTCTGCCCACTCGAGCCCCTGCCCCTGCTCACTCCCTCCCTCCCTCCCTCCCCACTCTCACCCAAAAATCGTGCCCGGACACAGCCGGTTTGCACCCAGAAGGGAAAATGCACGCTCAACAACTTTGCTGGTGGGTTCTTAGATTCCAGATCTCACTACTATCGTGTGGCAGGCACTTCCTCGCCCGCTGCCACCGCTGTCTCACTGACTCTCAGGGAGAGGCCACAGGGGCGCCATCCCCAACTTCCCCTTGAGGATGAAGGACTCAGAAGAGGAAATCGAGGCCTTGCTTGCTCAAGACCACCTGCTGTGGGGATGGAGTCAGCATCAACCTGGGTGGGCTCTGCGGCTCAGAGCTGTTCCTATTGCTCCAAGCTGCCTTGTTCAGGATGCACCGAGATTTCACATTTAAAAAAGCAAGAATACCCCCCAAATGGCATTTCTCGAATAAATCTTGTTTTGAAGAGAAACACTTGCTGCTGCCTCCTGGTGCAGACGAAAATTATTTTTACAACAAAACGATTTAAACAGGTTCACGCACAAGCCTCCCTATGTCTACCAACCGTGAAGAGCTCAAACTGAATCAAATGCAACCCAACCACAAAACCAAACCGGTCGATGTCCACTGGACCACTGCGCTTGCCGGGCCCTTCCTGGCTGTTCTGCGGCTCAGGCTGCCCCTACTGTGCGTCCCGTCCTCCTCTCCTTTCTCTCTCCAGACTCTCATAGCACACACCAGGGCGTCGTGCTGCCTTTCCTCCCTGCCGGCAAGGTTCAGGGCTCAGGGGCTCGGAGCAGGAAGGCTCTGCCTTCACCAGCCCTGCCCCCCAGTTTCTGGAACAGTCTTTTTTAACTAACTCAAAGGGCTAAACAAGATGAAACTTTAAACCCCTGCTCAGGGGCTGCCACACTACATCATTTTCACTTTATATCCACCTCCGTTCTTTGGTGAGTGAGCGGGTCCCACCAATTCACAGAATGTTTTTGGTTTGGACGGGATTGTAAACCCAAAGGCACTGCTGGCGGCAGAGGCCGCCCCACGGCACCTCCTGCGAGCCAGGGCTCAGGTCGAGGGTGGCAGCGCCTGCCTTAGTGCCCCCCGACTTGTTGCTGAAACGGGGGTAGGGCTCACAACGCAAGACGGAAGCCCTCCTGCCTTTTGGGATTTTCAGTGCTGCTTCCATCATGTGGTTGGGTTTTTCCCTTTTATCAAAAAGAGGTCCACTCTGAAGCACTCCTGGGTGAAATAACAGAACGTCTGGGGCTGACCTGCGAGTCGCCCAGTGGAGGGAAGGCGCTCATGTGGGTGCGGCCAACCCAAGGCCTGCTGGGCCGATGGTTGTTTCGGAGGCTCCGCGGCTCCCTACGGGGACCTCTACTCCTTTGAAGGCCTGGACAGTCTTCACAATTAAAGGGTTTACAAACCCTCCCAGGGCTCGCCGGCACTCAAGAGCGCGGCTCTGCGCCACGCTCTGACCCTCTGCCCGATCTGCCTGCGCCAAGTGCTTTAGCCCGGTGCTGGGATGGCACCTGGGGGAGTTGCTGAGCTGGGGGTGCCCTGCGCCCCACCTGCGGCAGTCTCTCGCCATGCCTCCCCATGCTGGGCAGCTTGGGCACTGCCCAGTAGCCACACAGGCCTCGAACCAGCAGGATTTTGAACGTTCTCAGTTAAACCCAGCACACGTTTATGGTGCCTTGTTAGGTGGTCCCGTAAGCCCTGGACTCGAAACACCGGGAGGAGGAAGAAGCCCTAGCTGCATGGTCCTTCCCATAAAGTGGGATCAAACAGGGCAGAACTGACGCTGCCAGTGGTTAAATGCCCAGGTGCACGAGGTGGTGGCATGCGGGCGGTGCAGAGGGGTTCACCAGGCGGAGCAGGCAGGGAGGCGTACGGCGGGGGACCAGCACAGACCTGCGTCCCTTACCTGACTGGCTTATGAAGAAGCAGACGTCATCCCTGAACACGGGCGTGTTCCTGTCCAGAAAGTCGCTGGCCAGTTCAACCATCACGGGGAGCTCGGTCAGTTCCTCCAACACCTGCCGTGTCTGCAGCCAACAAGCGTGGGGACTGAAGTCAGTCATGACCTCCAGGGACACCAGGACAGTGTGTGGCGTGGAGCCTCGGTGTCAGGGCGCTCAGAGCAGCACCACAGGAAAGGGACTCTGTGCCCGCTCCCATGCTGGCTCCCGGGCCCCAGGCTGGGAAGGCCGGGCTGTAAGATGTGCTGGTCCTGGGGCACACGGCTCCCCGCCCCACCCCCCGCACCAGGGGCTGCATTGCACTCACGGCCACAGCGGCATGGTAGCTGGTTCCACAGCCAATCACAATGAGCCGTCGGCACCGCCGAATTTCCTTCAAATGGGCCTTCAGGCCGCCCAGGAGCACTGTGGAGCACACCAGGGTCAGTCAGCCCACGCTCTGTCCCCCAGGGGCTGTGCAGGGCGAGGCGGGTGCAGGGGGCAGGCCTGGCGGTTACCGGTGCCAGTCTCGAAGTTGACGCGGCCCCTCATCGTGTTGAAGACGGACTCCGGCTGCTCAAAGATCTCCTTCTGCATGAACGCGCTGAAGCTGCCTGCCCAAACCGCACCAACAAGACAGGTCAGTGGCCATCCGGCTACACCACCACGGATCATCTTTTCATCAGGACGGAAGTCGCTACGCAGTTACCGAGACACACAGGAGACCAGGGCGGTACCATCCCCAGGTGCTGTCCCACCTGGCGCCCGTGGTGACGACTGAGAGGGAAGCAGGTCAGGCCTCAGTTTACACACCGGGTCCCTCCCATTGGGGGAGGGAGGAGGGAGGACGAGCCTGGGGGCTCATCTTCCTGGGCGGCACTCCTCTTAGCGAGGCCAGGAGGTGGAAGGCTGGGAGGTGAAAGGCTGGGTTCCCCATCCGGCCTACCCAGGGAAGCACCCGCTCAGCCCACAGCCCAAAGACGAGGCTGCTCTCTCCCTCACCACGTCCGACCTACAGAAAACCTTTCCAGCCGCACTCACGGGTGCGGGGCCCTGATCTGAACAGCACTGGGAGAGGTCAGTGGGACCCTGCGGCCACAGCGTGTGGAAGCCCCAGACAGGTGCCAAGGCGGGAGACCTGGGGGTGTGCAGGCAGGGTGGGGGCGTCCTCTGGGACACACCCCGGCCACAGTGTCCGTCTGCCACCCTCCCAGAGGACTTGGACCAAAGGTGCCATGAAGCAACAAGACAGCTGAGGCGAGGTAACACCCAGGCAGACGCAGGGGCAGGGAAGAGCTCCCGGAGCAGTGGTGTTTCAGGGGAGACGATCGAAAGGAGCCCGTCCTGTGAGAGGGACAGCAAAGGCAATGTCCCCCAGTGGTGAGCCCGGGGCCTGTGTAACAGGGTGGCCACGTGGGTGGGGCCTACAGGAGAGGGTAGAGTGAGGTGGGGCCAGGCTACCTGCCGGGGATCATGCCTTTTATTTTCCAAATGGCGGGACACCACTGTAGGGCTTTCGGCAGCAGGGCAAAGGTTCTTAAAACTTAAGAACTCATGTTCTTAAAACTTTACCCAGGCTGCCCTGTGGAGAAGGGGGTTTAGGGAGGCAAGTGCAGGTGCAGGGAGAGAGGCTCTCCTTGAAAGGAGAAAGTGGTCCCTGGTCCCCTTTCCCGCAGGTCTCCCGCCCTGAGAAGAAACGGCCCTAGGAAAGGGCCCCAGGGTCAGTGAAGGGAGGTGGCTGATGACCTGGTCACATCGAGCAGGGGACCTGGCGCCTGGATATAGCCCAACACTCCCTCCCAGGAGCCAGGACAAGCTCCCACATCCCGAGACCACCTGCAACCCCTTCCAGGGCCCCAGCAGGCAGGAGGGTTGTGGCGCCTGCCCTCCCCGCCGCCCAGCTGCTGCCCCGGGCCCTGAGAAGACACCTGCCTTTCATGATCTGCTGCAACTCCATCTGCAAGGTCTGGATGGCTCGAGATGGGTCATCACTAGCCGAACGCTTGACCCGGTGAATGGAGAGTTTCCCATCAGCCACTGCAGCGATGTCATCATCCTCGAGGAAGATGACCCGATTGGTGTGTTCTATGATGGCACTGGGGCAAGGAAAACATGGCATCTCAGGTGGGGACAGCGCTCAATGGCTGCAGGTCAGGGATCGATCACTGCCTCCTCAGTGTGAGCCCAGGTCAGCATGCTAGGTGCCCTTTTGGGAAGGATGGGAAATCACATCCTGATTTCTTTCCTGGAGGAGGGCCACCAAGAACTGAAATCAGCCACCACCCCTGCTGAGCTGGGAGAAAACAGCTCCCATGGGTGGGGGGGGTAACAGCTCCCACCATGCTCCCACACAGTGGGTGCAGCCAGTCACTCTGACCCTGAAGCCCCAGGGAGGGAGGGGCCTGGGGCCCGGCTACCTTGCATCGGAAGCGAAGAAGAACTCCACGGCTTTATTGCCCACGGCGTGAAGGCAGGTCGAGCTGTCCAGCCTCTGCACCCTCGCCGTACAGATGTTCTTGGCATTCTCGATGCTGCCTGGCATGAGGGAGCCGATGCCGTCCCGTTAGCCTCTTCTGTTTGGCTAACGAGGCGTGCAGCCCGTTTCCCCTCAGAGTATGTGTGGGCGAAACTTGTGATTTTCAGCTTTGGCTGCATCAGCCAAATCGTGTGAACGATCCCCCAAAAGCAGGAGCATTTAAACGGCTGCAAAGAGACTGTACCAAATCAAGACTGGAACCCGGGCCCAGCTGCCTGCACAACTCGGGGCCGCAGGCAATTCCCCGACTCAGGCAGGTGTTTTAAAACAGCCATTAACAAAAAGGCTTTTGGGAAAATGGAGCCAAGCCTCAGCTGCTGATAAGCTTCTGGACCTGGGGCCATGTGCGGGCCCGAGCGGAAGCACTCACCTGGCCTGTACAGAACGGGGACCTGCTCTGTGGAGAGCTTGTGTTTGCTCCGCACTCCGATCAGCAGGGGGCTGCCTCTCCTGTAGGGACAAGAGGGGATCTGGTTGGCCATTGCCCGACACCCAGGACAAGGCTGGTGTCCTCTGAGCACCGGACCAGCTCCCCAAGGTCCCGCAGGAGGTGTTCCCCAGGCTTGGAGCAGGCACCAGCAGGTTAGCACGAGAACCCCAGCTCGTTCCAATGATGCCACCCACCTGCCCAGCGAGTCCCCACGGGCACTGGCGTGCTGCAAGGCCCTGGTGGCGGCAGGTGCACTTGGTCTCCACCTGCCTCGGCTTCCCGCCCATCTCTAAAGAGGGAGCCCACCAGGCCCAGGATCTGCGCAAAGGCTCTCTCTGCCCCTGCCCTCCACCCCCCAGCTCAGGTGTTTTCCTGCTTCAGGGGGCACTCAGTTGACAGGTTCCACTCGACTTTGTGGGCTATTTAAAGCGCCTTCTAGGGCAGTTTTGTCTCTGCCTGAGGAACACCTCGGTGAAGCTTGGGATGTCCATCACAAAGCCGAGGTGCCGGGCAATTCCGGCAGCTGACCCTCGGGAGGGCCCCCTGTCCTCCACACCGGCTCAGCTGCCAGCAGCAGACGGCCCCTTCCGTAAAGTGCTTTATGGAGTTCCTTTCTGGTTCCCAACTTGCACAGCTAATGTGTTTATAAGGTATTACTCCATGATGTAAATGGCATCCTGCCTCCAAAACCTAATTATTTGCTCCCTCTGATACAGTACAGCACGCAAATCAAATTCACAATGGGTGTGCGCCACAGTAAGCAGCTCACTTCTGGAACTCACGCTCCCCAGCCCTGCCGTTCTCGGCGGAACCTGGACATGATGCTCCCATAGCTACCAAAGGGCACGGGCCTTTCCTACCCTACATGTTAACTTGTTAAGAAGAAGAAAACACTGAGAATGTATTAACAGAGCACTTAGGAGCGCTGTCTGGGACACATTAATTAGAATACAATGGAGTCATGTTTTACATCAACTGGTTTCTTGCTAGCTTTCATCAATGACCTACTTGTGAATGACTTGTTAAGTAGCCCGTGTCCAGCCCATACTTATCCATGTGGTCTCCTATCCTGACTCAGCACAGGCCCTGAATCTTTCTTCACGAGTGACAAGTCTCGTTTTGCAGTAGCGTTGGCTGTTTGGACCCCACTCTGACTTCCCCAAGTAGGGGGGCAAAGTCTGTGTCTCTGCAGAAGGAGCCGTGAGCACCTGGGATATTTCGGACAACGTTCCATCCATATAAAGCATGTCAGAGAGGCAGTTCTGGGCCCAGGCTTAGACAGTCTTCACAATAACGACAGTGGGAAGTCCCACGGTTATCTGCATCTCTCGGCAAATGTCTCCCCCCAATTTTGTTTTATGGGTTGAGCTCTGTGGCTTCTCCAGACTTTGTGACACAAAACGCTCTCAACTCACCCCCAAGTCTGTCCTGCAGGTTAGAGAGCCATTAGTTCTAGACACTTTAGAAAAATAAAGTTTAATGCTTTTTCACACTGTCTTATAATTCATTTAAAAGAGTTATCATGATAATAGCAGATTTTAAAAGGGGGTTTTAAACTCGATAAGGACCAACTGGTATTATATAATTCTATGATTTGAAAGAATAAGATTCCAAATGATGAATTAATTCCTGTGTTAGAAAAAATAAAGTCACGATGCTCTCCCTGCCTAGATGGTTGGATAGTCTGCAAGGCAGAGCTTTGCCCTCTCGGCCTGGTCTCTCAGGGCCAGAGGTGCACTTGCCACGGCGCCCCAGTGCGGCCCACAGGGCACCGAGGCCCTGCAGAGCTGGGCCCACGTTCCCACTGCCCACCAGCCCTCGAGTGTCCCGTGACCTTGTTCACTGCTGTCCCCCAGGCCTGGCACACAGCAGGCGTCAATAAGCGCACACCGAGACTGGCAGAGCCAGGCCCGACCAGCACTCCTCCCTCCCGTCCTGGCCTAACGACAGACCCCAGCAGCACCGTGCCTGCTCTGCGCCCCTTGCCTTCCCTCACGCTGGTCCTCCGCCGGCCTCCCCCAGGCTGACACCTGCTCCCCCAGAGCATCACCATCTCTGCTCTGCTCTGTCCTGCACAAATGTGCGGTCCTTAAGGGCAGGACAGGTCTGGTGTCACCAGGTCCCCAGGGCCCCTCTGACACAGTAAGTGCTCAACAAATATTAGTTGAATGGACAAATGGACAAATGGGTAGATGGATGGATGGATGGACAGATGGAAGGATGAACAGATGGACGAATGGACAAATGAATGGATGGATAGGTGGATAAATGGATGCATGTATGGATGGACAGATGGATGGATGCAGATGCATGGATGAACAGATGGATGAATGGATGGATGGACAGATGGACAACCAACCCATCTGAATATAAAACAACAGGATGTTGGCCCTGGCTGGTGTGGCTCAGTGGGCTGAGCACTGGCTGCGAACCAAAGGGTCGCCGGTTCGATTCCCAGTCAGGGCACAGGCTCGGGTTGCAGGCCAGGTCCCCAGTATGGGGGCCACATGAGAGGCAACCACACACTGATGTTTCTCTCCCTCTTTTTCTCCCTCCTTTCCTCCCTCTCTAAAAACAAATAAAATCTTTAAAAAAATAAGATGTCACTCACACACCTGCTTATGTAAATCTACAGTGTTGGGGACCCTGGGGGGCTCCAATAAAGGGGCGTGTAGGCTGATTCCTGGGGCCCCCCTTCAACACAGGTGATGAAGCTTGAGCTCTAGGCCTGCGAGGTCTCTTCCTTCTGGATTCAAACCGATGTTCAAATATTTTTTTAACATTTAATCTTTATTGTATTTTTTTCCATTACCATTTAGTCCCCTTATGTCTCCCTCCTCTCAGCAATCACCACGCTGTTGTCCGTGTCCGTAAGTCCTTTTTCCTTTTTTGCTCAATCCCTCTACCCTCTAACCTTCCCCCCACCACTAGCTGTCACCCTGCTCTCCATCTATAAGTCTATCCCCACTTTCCTTGTTAGTCCAGTGTGTTAATTAGATTCCACATATGAGTGAGATCATGTGGTATTTGCCTTTCTGACTGGCTTATTTCACTGAGCATAACGCTCTCCAGGTCCACCCATGCTGTTGCAATGGGTAAAATTTTCTTCTTTTTGTACAGCCAAGTCATATTCCATTGTGTAAATGTCCCGTAGTTGTCTTGTCCACTCATCTATCGATGGACACTTGGCTGCTTCCATAGCTCAACAATTGTAAATAATGCTGCAGTGAACATAGGGGTGCCTATGTTCTTTTAAATGTGTTCTGGGTTCCTTTGGATATATTCCCAGAAGTGGCACTGCAGGACACATCCATTTTGAACTTTTTGAGGTATCTCCATACTGCTTTCCACAGTGGCTGCATTCCCACCCGCAGTGCAGAAGGGTCCCCCTTTCTCCACACCCTCGCCAGCTCTTGCTGTTTGCTGACTTACTGATGATGGCCATTCTCGCAGGTGTGAAGTGATACCTCACTGTGGTTTTAATTTGCATTTCTCTGATGATTAGTGATGTTGAGACTCTCTTCATATGTCTAATGGCCATCTGTGTGTTCTCTTTGGAGAAGTGTTTATGCAGGTCCTTTGCTCATATTTTAATTTGATTGGTTGTTTTTCTTGATGTTGAGTTTTGTAAGTACTTGATAAATTTTGGATATTAACTCCTTATCAGATGTATTGGCGAATATGTTCTCCCAATTCTGTGGGTTGTCTTTTTATTTTGTTGAGGATTTCCTTTGCTATGCAAGAACTTTTTAGTTTGATGTTGTCCCATGTTTATTCTTTGTTTTGTTTCCCTTGCCTGGGGAGATATGTCCGATAAGAAATTTCTAGGAGCAATGTCTGAGATTTTGCTGCCTGTGTTTTCTTCAGAATTTTTATGGTTTGGGGTCTAGTATTTGAAGTCTTTGATCCATTTTGAATTTACGCTTGTGTGTGGTATAAGAATGTGGTCTAGTTTCACTTTTTTTCACATATCTGTCCAATTTTCCCAATGCCATTTATTGAATAAACTCTCTTTAGCCCATTGTATGTGCTTGCTTCCTCTGTCTAACATTATTTGACTATGAAGGTGTGGGTTTATTTCTGGGCTCTCTATTCTGTTCCATCGATCTTTGTGTCTGTTTTTATGCCAGTACCATGCTGTTTTGATTGCTATGGCCTTGTAGTATAGTTTGATATTAGGTAGCATGATTCTTCCAACTTTGTTCTTCGTTCTCAGGATCACTGTTGCTATGTGGGGCCTTTTGTGGTTCTGTATACATTTTTGAACTATTTGTTCTCATAATTTTGCATGCTTTTTCTAAAGGGAATCTTTGAAATTATATAGGTCTTAAGCCCCATGAAGCTGGCTCTGCCTTTACTATGTAATTTTACTTTAAGTTTGAGCATGTTGTCAACTTCTAAAAACGCGGAGGTTTCAAATAAAAATCCAACTCTGGTTTTCCTTTGAACACATCGGAAGCTCTGACCGGAGGAGGGATGGGTGCTGTCTCTGTGGCTCAGCCCCGTTCTCCTTTAGGCAGAGCCAGTGTCTTCCCATCTCTGGAGGCCCTGTGGCCCCTGTGCCTCAGGCTAAGTTACTGCATCTCAGTTATGCGCTACTGGAAATAGCAACGTGTTTGCCTTACCTCGTGGCGACGGCTTCTCCCGGGTAATGGATGCTCTTGAAAACCAACGCGAATGCTCCTTCCTGAAAACACAGGAAGACCAGTGAGAACACGTCACTCCAGCTGAGCCCGGCCACTGCAGCCTGGCCTGCGTCTGGCCGGACTCCCCAGGCCCCGCACCACTGCAGGCGGTCCCGGGGTCATGCCGGGCACCGAATACAGGACGGCAGGGTGACTTCAGGAGACCAGCGGTAGAGATGGTGCCGTACTGAATGACAAAGACCAGGGCCTGTGGATTTCCTCCTGAGCAGCGGCAACCGCACTGGCAAGGCCCATGAGGAGCATGCGCCAGCTCTGCAATGCATGGGGTGGACAGGGCAGGAAAACCAGGGGCTAGGTGAGCACCGGGGCTGGCGCTCGTGCCCCCCAGGACAGTCCCTACTCAGGGAGCACCTGTGAAGATGAAAGGGGCTAACGCTCCATGGCCTGTGCTTAGCTCAATGCACACCGGAGCCTGGATTCAAACCCTGGTTCCCTGCCTTAGCTGTATGGCTTCTGTGAACCAGTGCGTTAGAACACTGCCTGCCATGCAGAGAACCCAACAGAAGCACGAGTTGCTGTTATGCAATTATTATTTCTAGGGCGACGACTGTCAGCTGTCCTACTTTGTACAAAGCAGAACTAGAATCCAGGTCTCCTAACCCAAGACTCCACCCGTTCTTTCCATGTAAATCGTGGGTACATAATTCTCCCCTGCATTCTGCCCATCCTGCACTAGTGTGCCAGGGCGCTAGCTGACTCTGGGTAGGAGTGATCAGCTATAAATCTGGATTTCCACGTGAAATCCCAGGGTTTGGTACCCTGGCGACTCTAAGACCCCGAGCAGCCAGTGCACGACGGCCCGTTTGCCAACTCAGTCACAAAGCCTGAGGGACCCCACGTCTGCGTGCCCAGGCCTCTGAGGGACCCTTCACACTACCCGGGACACAGAGGAGCCAGACAGACCCTGAGCAACCCTACGTTTGCCCTGCAGGCCTTGTCGACTGTGGTACTTTTTTACCTTTTTCATCTCACGGCACACATAAACTATTAAAATTCTGTGACATGCCAAAAATTGTGCTTTTTTACCCATCTGACAAAAAAAAATCGGTATAATTTTGATTCATTCACACCAGACGGCTACTGTTCTGTTGGCTGCTATCGTGTTTCATTGGACAACCTAAGGGAAAAGAGGTCAGTGCCCCTGACTAAATAGTCAGGTACTG
>PVKM010036674.1:0-14719 GCA_004027735.1 Carollia perspicillata | reverse complement strand
GGAGCTGGGAGCCAGCCTCTGCCATCCCTCTGCCTTGGGCTCTGAATGTACTAGGCAAAGAGCCACTGCAGGTAACATTCAAAGCAGGAGGGAGCTGAGGGGCACGGGGACCCCTGTCCATTCACCACGCCTCATTACCACCGCAGAGAATAACAGACTACGTTATCTGGTAATAACCGAGATGCCTTTTCTCTTTGGAATGTGGAAAAGGGAGGCAATTAAGCTCCTTAGTCCATTTGTTCCTACAGATGTTTAAGAAGCAGAGTCAAGCTGAAGGCAGGGACAAGAAAGGGGAGGAGTTGAAGCCCAGAGCAGCACAGAAGTGGTTAAGTGGTAACACCTGGAGCCCGAAAATCCTGGGTTCAACCGCAGCTCTGACACTTATTAATGTGGGCAAGCACCATAACCACGGCAAGCCTCGTCCTCAGCTTCAGCTCATATAAAACAGAGATAACGGAAGGAATAGCTACTACCACCTATGCTCTTTGAGGGAATTAAGTGAGATAAAGCACGGAGAGAGCTTAACACCACGTGTGACACCTACCAGCACCCAGTAAACACCCCGTGTTATCATGCGGTCATGGTGATGGTACGGCAGAGCCAGCTGCAGACAGCAGAGGCCCTCACCCTATTTTTCCCTAGCATCGAGCCCTTTCTGCACTCGGGGTGTTCTCCAAATCCAGTTCCTAGCCTCCTGGGTGCACTACTTTACTCCCCATGATCCTCTGCAGTTCAAGTACCACATCACTGAGTTCCAGTCAAAGGACTATGTGGGCAGAAGTGATATGAATGACTTCCAGGATTACTTCTACAAAACCACACCTCATGATCCTTACCTGTCATTCCCAGTGTGTCAGCGGGAAGCAGAGGATTTAGCAGAGACCGTCAGGGCCCCCAGAAGAAGGCAGGTCCACAGGTGTAAAGAGCCAAGGTCTCTGAGCAACTGCACACAGCACTCTCTCTCTCCATGTAGCGTCTCATCCTCCAGGGCCTCTCCACATGGCCAGACTTCTTATATATGGTGGTTGGCTTCCCAAAAGCCAATGTTCCAAGAGACCAAGCAGGACGCTGCAAGGGTTCTTCTGACCTAGGCTCAGAAATCACCGCACCCTTCCAACCACATTCTATTGGTTATGAGCAAGTCACAGCACTGGCCCTGACTCCAAGGGGGAACTACCCAAGAGCATAAATACCAGGCATCATGGTTCACTGAGAGCATGTTTGAACACTAGGGACCATGGTGCTATTGATCCCCCACTATCCAGTCTCTAGGACCAAGTGCAGGAGGCAACTGAGATGAAAGAAGGAAAATGACCAGCCCTGTCGACAAGAAGCATCAGATGAATGATGCTCACAAGGGACAGAGAGGACAGAGTGTGGAGTATCAGAGAGAGAGCAAGACCTAACTCAGGTGGGTGGGCAAGACCTGGCACTCAGGGCACCGTGCCGTGATGATCAGGCAGCTCCAGAGGAAAAACAGCTCCTGACTGTGTGAGGCCATCACTGGGCCCATGAGCCAATCCAATGCCCAGGGCTTGGGAAGGAGCAGTGGATTGTGGATCTGTTTGCTCTGGCTCGACCTCCTCACCCAAAACCAGCAGGCACCATGACAGGCAGAAAGGCCAGTTATGCAACCACCCTTGCAGTAGCCTGCCAGGTCTGGTAGTGAGGCTGCGGTGGCCCGACTGCCGCTTTCCATTCAGACGCAAGACGCCCTGCTGACAAAGTCCTGGGGACAGCAGGGGCCACGGGAGGGAGCTAAAAATGGCACAACTGGCAACAGAGAGGACTTTCCTAAATCCTCGGGGTCCTGTTATTGCTCATCCATGGGCCTTAGAGACACACACATGTTGGCACCCAAGCATTCTTCCTTCTCAAAGACTCACACTAAGAACAAGCATGGGGGCCTGGGAGGCCTCCTGCATGAGGTCAGAAACTGCACAGTGGTCAGAAATCAGAAACAGCTAGTCCCAGGGGCTGGGCTTAAGAGTGGGCAAGCTGGGTCCACCTTCACACCCCCATGTCCCCAGCAGGCTCTCTCTGGCCATCCCCTCACTGACCAATTCTCCGTGTTTTCCAACTTTTCTGAATCTCAAGTTACTGATGTTTCTCTTACTTGTTTGGCCGTAAAGAATTATGGGCCTCACACTATTTTAAATTTCTTGTGTGAGTGTATCAAACCAACCCAGCTAGACGCCTAGAAAAACCATGCATGTGGACGTGCGCTATGTACTGCATAGTTCCAGGGGCATCGTTCAGGACCACGATGTGAATGGTACACCTGGAATCGGGCGATGTGGCCACTGCCGTTGCCAGAGAAGAAACCACGTCTTACACAACCTATCACCCTGGGAGAGGACAGCTACGTTAATAAAGATTCGTGGACTGATCAATTCATCTCCTGCCTCCAAATACACCATGCATTGGGTTTGGCAGGCATAAGGCCCAATGCCCAATGGTCTAGAAAGAAATCCATATTGTGATGCAATAATGTATTTCCAGGCCATGGAGGTGGAGAAGGGCAAAAAATCAATCTTTCTAAGGCAAGGCAAGATTCACATCCACTGAATGAGTTACCACTACCTTTTTCTGAGTATGTAGATTGAATTCTCTGCCCCATCGACATCTAAAATACACTTTATTTATAACAGATCAGGTAATTCAGATATATTTATTTGCTTTTCATAGAACCCCCATTCTTTTAATAACAGAGTTCAGAGTTTGAGAAACGAGCAAACAGCATGTGGAAGTACTACGGCATCAGTCTCCATCAGGACGGTGAGGGCCACAGGGTGATGGTAAGACATCGCTGGCGGGCGTCAAACCTTTCCCGTCCTCCAGGCTCTCTGGCATGTGCACACACACACACTCCTCTCGAGCTTTCAAAAATATGCCTGAATTCTGCATCCTTCCATGTATGTGTTAATATTAAAAATGGTGTTTTTATCAAGGAAGGCCAATACTCTGAGAAATGCCCCAGTCTTTATTCTGTGCCTCCACACACTCCCCAGGAATAGGGTACACAGTTTGTAAGGTATAATTATGGCTCATCTGATGGGAATCTCCTGGCAGCCCCAGAGCTGCGTGGGGAGCAACCTGCACAGCTGCACCCAGCACACCTGCCTATCAGGCAGGGAGAAGGGAGAAGGGAATTCCCATTTCCCAGCAAGGAAACCAAGACTTAAGAGTAAAAGGACTGGGTAACCTTCGAGATCTGCTCTTATCCTGACAGTACAGACTGCTCTGACTTTCGCCCATGGAATCTCACATCTCATCTGGGGGTGATGCCTGACTCTGCAGTCCTGTCTGTGTCCTCCGTGCCTCTCACTCTGTGCAGGCTGAGCTGAGCAGAGCCAACCTACCACTGCAGGAGGCAGAATTCTGGTACACTGTGCGGGGGCTGGACGCGTGGGCTCCACGCCCCGCCTGCCTGGATTTCGAGCTGGCTCTGCCCCTCTCTAGTGTGTGACCCAAGGCAAATAGACTACTCGCCCTGACCATGCCTCAGTTTCCCAATCTGTAAAGTGAGAGTGGCAACATCACCTACTTCCTAGGCTGTTGGATTAAATAACACAAAAAAGAGCTCAGAAACTACCAGACACATGGTAAGCATTCAACACTTGTTATCCGAAAATAAAATAAAATAATTGTATTCTCTATGCCTCAGTCTTCCAATCTGTGAAATGGGGATTACTTAAGTGTTCGCCCATGGAATCTCACATCTTGGGGTTTAAATAAGATAATAAACATAGGAGCTTAATACAATCCTTGATGAAATTTTTATTCCGTTTTTTCCAAAGAAAAAACTCCAATCCACATAGAAGACTTACCAAAATAAAACACCAGTAATGTCTAAGGAAGAAGACAAGAAAGCTAAGAGAGAATGTTTGAGAATCAACTGCTGTTTCTAAAGCAGGTGACAGGAGATATTACACACAAGAGCTCTTTGTTTTCCATTAATTCTCTCTGAGGTCAGGAAGGACAGAGGAGCAGAGTGAGCAGGCGCTGGTGAGCGAGGGAGGGAAGAACAGCAACATCTCACTTGCCAGCCTCTCTCTTCACCATTAAAACCATTTCAAAGCCCTGCCTAGCATTTAAATAGCACCATCCCTGGAGATAGCTGATTCAGTTTCATTACAGTCTGTGTTCATAGCGTACAAATAGAAGCCTTCGTGATTTTATTAGTTTCCATGCAACTCAGGAGAGATCTGCAGGATAACGTTCGAGCTCCTGAGTTAAAGAAGAGGCCAATTAAAAACAGCATGCTTATGTTCTTGTCACTGGAAAATGAAAAGGTTCCCAGAGTGTTCAAACTCTCTGGCATATCTGGTTCATGGCCATAAATGAACCATCAGCCCCTCAGATGCATTTACTACTGTCTGAATTTTTAGGTGGTTTTGTAGAAAATTCTTGCAGGATGTCTGCTCCCTCCAGAAGAGTTAAACTACAAGATGGAAAAAGCTAAGGAGTATACTTGGTTGAGGAGCTTCCTCAAGTCCTACACAATCACCAGTTCACTCAGTAACACCTCAAAGCATCCTGGTACTCTGCGGATCTGGGAAGTGTTCGCATAATGTATCTATGACCAGTTAAAACTTAGTACAGGGGCCCAGTAGCATAACCTAATTGTTGTTATGTGACCCAAGAGACCATTCGGTAAGTTCTTATGACTCGAAGGCAGGACCGCTTCAGAAGTTACTGAACACGTGGAGATCATCCCGCAGCTGGAATGCTCCGCGCACCAGGGCTTGAGGAGCATTCTCCTTCTGGGTTCTTCCAGGGCGAGTTAAGGAAGAGCATCAAAGTAAGTTGATTTACATGACCTGCTCTTTAATCAGATGTGTCTTTTCATGCCCAAACCCAACGAAGCCAGCCTACCCTGGCATACTCTTTATAGTCTATAATTGAAGGCGTTTTCAACTTTTCCTCCACACCAAAAATTAAAATTCAAACCTCAGTGACGGTGTGGCTATATCCTTAGAAGTCATAATAGCATAGTCACAAAAACCTAGTTCCAAGACTCTCTGTAATGACAAGTCCGACGGTATTTCCAATGGGTCTGCATCCCCAGACAGTAATGCTTAAATACACCACCCCGTCAAGGTTGGCAATGAAGTTTTGGGGACATGTCCATCAAACGTCACACTTGTGAGTTATAGTGGACCCAGAACTGCTCCCTGAGCCCACTGCCTTGCATAATTTACTCTTGGGTTCCTTATTCGGGAAAAACGATAACTTTGAAGACTGATTTAAGAAATGGCTGTGTATGAAAATCACTGAATCACAGAGCATATTACATGTTGGAAGGTGGGGCCCGAAGAACAGCCTGTGACACTACAGCTGCCCATACGTCAAAATAAAAGTCCTCTCACTGCGCTCGAAGAATAAACCCCATCAAACCAGAGTCTATGGGCAGAGAGAGGGTTGCTCTGCTGTTCTTCCGTTCCCAGCATGGACACCATCAAAGTCAAACAAGGCCAACCTAGGCACTTCTCATGGGACCGCCACTCACCAACCCTTAGAGCACAGGAAGCAAACACGAGGCCCACGGGCCGAATCCAGCCCCCCACTTTGTGTTATCCGGCCCGGCACCTTGTTTCTACCTGGCGGCAGTTACAGAGTAGTTACACTTATACAGTCCTAACACTACATTCCGCCCTTTGAAGACAACCGCAAGGCTGATGTGGCCCCCACTGAAAATGAGTTTGACACCCCTGCTAGAGGAGTATTTATTATCTGCCCCACCGACAAACGTGAGCCCCACGGTGAAAAATGTGTATGGGAGGGAAACGTGCCCAAAGAAAAAGATGCTCATCTCTAGGAGGTGGGGCTTCAAGGGATGTTTTATTTCCTTTTTTTTAATTGTGGTAAAATAGACATAAAATTTACCATCTTAACCACTTTTAAGTGTGGGTGCAGTTCAGCAGTATTAAGCATATTTGCATTGCTATGCAGAGTTTTTTCATTTTCGAAACAGATATTCTCTACCCATTAAACAACAACCCCGCTCCCCACAGCCCTAGCAATCAGCATTCTACTTTCTGTCTCTATGAATGTGACTACTCTAGATTCCTCATCTAAGTAGAATCATACAGTATTTGTCCCTTTGTGTCTGGTCCATTTTCACTTAGTTTAATGTTTCCAAGGTTCACCCATGTTGTAGCATGTGCCAGTATCTTCTTCCTTTTGCAACCTGAATAATATTCCATTGCATGTATACCCCACATCCATCAGTGGACACCTGGGTTGCTTCCATCCTTGAGCTATCATGAATAATGCTGCTGTGAACGTAGGTGTACAAATATCTTCTTCTGGATATGTGCCCAGAGTGGAACTTCTGAGTGGTAATTCTATTTTAAATTTTTTTGAGGAACCACCATACTGTTGTCCAGAGTTGCTGCATCATTTTACATTTCCACCAACAGTGTACAATGTGTCCAAACCTCCACATCCTCCCCAGCACTTGTTATTTTCTGGGGTCTGATACAGTAGTCATGCTAGTGGGTGTGAGGTGTCCTTTAAAAATAAAAAAGCCTCTCTGCACTGCCTACATTTTCTACAATGAATATACTGTGCATTTAGGATTAAGGACAAATGTGTAGAACGCTAAAGTTGAAAAGAAAGCCTATGGGGAAAACAGGGTTGCATTCAAACTTAAGAAAAGGATTTCTTTTTTTAAGACTGAGACAAACCAGTGACTTTTCTTGTGGGTTCAGCTAGCGACACCAGCGCTATACTCTTCTGGAATCCTCCCACTTGATAAGTGGTGGCTGCCACAATCCACTGGAGAAATGGCTATAATTCATGGGCAACTAAGAAAATTCCTACAAGCACTGAGGAAAGTGCTCTCATAGGCACAAAGAAGAAAAACAATGTATAAAGTTGTTGCCAGATGTTACAATGTAAAAGTTAATAATGAACATCACCAGCATTTGGATAAACCCTCTCTTCTTCCAAATCTTTCCTCCAAGCCTGAGCCCTTATCTCTGAGTTCTCCATTAGATTATTGCCAGATGTCCACTTTTTCACCTTCCAGAGCCACGGAGGTCCACCTTCCAAAGTCACAAGTTCAAGCTGCAACTTCTCGCAAAGAGAAGCGAAATTCTGCTCTCACATAGCAAGCCCACAGAGAATATCCCAGGAAGCTTTAGGCCCCTCGTGTCAGGGCCATAGGGCAGCAGGCCCCACAGGAGCAACTGACTGGATGGAACTTCTCTCTAGAAAAGCTAAAGTCTTCCAACAGTGAAACCACTCTTTCCACTGGTCTTTACAAAATGCTTCACTCCTTGGCCACTAAAAACAAAATCTATCCAATTCTACACTTACCCAACCTCTGGAAGAGAAGTTCGGTAAATGTGTAAAAAGAAACTAGAAGAGAAGTTCTGGTTTTCTTTGAGTGAGCATCTCCCTCGACCCCTGCCTTCCCTCGTCTTCTCCTCTTGTATGTCCTCTTTTCCTTCTGAGTTTTGTCCTGTTCAGCATGACAGGGGAAATGGCAGCACTAGTATCTAGAAGCCCAAGAGATGAGATAAGATGAGCAGTTGTGTGGTAGGCAGTTAGACAGACATCAGCAGAGTAAGGCCATGGACCAAGAACAGAAGGTCAGCAGGGAGAGCCCTGGGTGCCTAGCAACAGGCAAAACTGGGAAAACAAGGAGCTTGTTCCCAGGGTAACCTTTCCTCCCCTAGCATGTCACTGATCACGTGGTTTAGATCCCCTGACCTTTCATATCACTGGTCATGAGGTTAGGACCCTCCCCTGACCTTTCCCCTCCTGGCATGTCCCTAGTCATGTAGTAGAGTTCTTAGCGGAGCGACAAGGGGCCAAAGAGTGGCATCACGTGAGTCCCACGCAGGCCCTTGCATGACCACTCCCTTCAGCACTGACCCCCAGGGATGATAACATCTAGGCCTCTGCTGTGCTTCAGCTCCAGGCCTAGAAAAGCAGCAAAACCAGACAACTGACTCCACGCGTTGACCTCAGGCCCAGCTGCATTGACTAATAACCCTCTGCCTGAGGCTGACCAATCGGTGGAGACCATGACCCTGAAAGGACACACCTGAAAAGCTGATGAACCTCCCCGGGACCTTCCCCTCCCCACCCCTCCCAGGCCATTACCTCTCCCCTTCTTTGTCCTAATCCCCAAGAGTCCTTCTTGTGTCTCTGTGACTTGTTTCCTGAGCCCATTTCTCCTACGGCTCACTTCTTCTTCTATCTCCACAACTTTCTAAATAAACTGTCTCCTATAGTTCAAGTCTTGGGACTGAATTATTTCTCAGCCAGGACTGAGGCTGCTGAGCCAAGGGCCAGTCTGACTCCACGGGTCTGACACCTGGTGCCGTTCTCACACCTGGTGCTGTTCTCACCACCAGCAGCTGGGCAGTAACATCTCCAGTTCCAGGGGGCACCTATACTTAAATGATGCAACAGAGACTCAAGCCCGCTGTCTGTTCTATCTCCTTTAGGAAGAGACAACACACAAAAAGCAGAGCCCAGCTTGGGCTTCTTAACAAAGGATCCACACTCTACATCTGGATTCTTGGCATGGCTCCAAGACTGTATCTGCTCTCCGCCAAGCCCAGCACTAAACTGTAAAGGAAGATAAACTTGGGAAACATAGGGCATGTGCCAGGTATAAAGAGGCAATTTCATGGCCTGGGGAAGCCAAAACCTCACCCACAGCTTCTGACAAGACCAGAAAGATTTCAAAAGGCAAACTACAAAAACCAAAAGCCAGAATGGAACATTTTCCAAACTTTAAAGAAGGAAGCAAAGGGATACCTCAGAGAAAAAGGACGCTGAGAGTTCTGACAGAGAAAAAGGAAGTGCCCAGCACAGGAGCAATGCAAGTTCAAGGTGTCCCGTGTCTCAACAACACTGCTGAAGCCTAAACATCTCCCAGCTCCGGGCCTTCCTGGGCTGGATTTAGAATTTGAAATCTAGCACCCACAAAGATTTTTCCCTTGTGTCCTAGAAATGAACCAAAGCAAAGAGGGGCTAATGCAAGGATAAAGATCTTCCCATTCATTTGGGGGGGGGGCTTCCCCACGGAATAGTGGCTTCAGGAGATCATGGACACCCTCGTCTCCTCTGGCAAAGAAGCAGAGGGCTTCCAGCCCTGGTACAGGGGAAGATGCAGGACCTGGATTCCAAAGCCCCCTTCTACCACTATGACTTCATAATTCCACCAGCTTCCAAACTTCAGTCCCTCTGCTCCTGGGTTTGGGAGGAATCACTAGGGAAGCAGGAGAATGAAGGAAAGGATGAAGAGCAGAAGGAAGGAGAGAAGGAAGGAATGCAGGCTTTCCTGTTGATTACCTTTGATATACCCACAGTGAAGTGGATCTGGGCCCCTGAGAAAACCTGGCAGGGGGCAATGAAACAGAAGGAAGAATACACAGTAACTGAGATGTTTATAATAACTTGGCTTTGGGCCGTGGAAAGAAGCGGTAGTCATACAGGTAACGAGATCTTACACGGAGAGGAGTTGGAGGCTTGGCTTCACGACGTTAGTTAGGTATGCCCATTCTGGACCTAGAGTACCAACTACATTTCCAAATTGGCAATTAGAAATAATGTCCCCAAAACAATCACCTAATCCTGCCAAAAGCAAAGCAAATTTCATCTTGAAGCAGCCATTCTTTTGAAGCTGCCTTTCCATCCCCTGCCTGACTCATGAGCCTCCTAGACAACTGCTCCTCATGAACTGAATCCTCGTTACCCACTGGTCAAGACCAACCAGGCAGAATGAATCACTTAAATCCAGGAATGACTCAAACATCATTCTGTCACCAAATCAACCCACCTCATCCACCCAGAGCTTCTCCATGGCAGGTATCAAATCACTCCCACAACATACACACACAAACAGCACAACGTATTTTTACGGACTACACCAGCTAACCACCATGGAAAGGGCCCTCCCAACACACATAGGAGCTTGCATTTCTATGACTCACTTCCTGCCCTGGGGGGGGGGGTCTGCAGGCAACTTAGACACCAGGCACGTGCACACCGCATGAGAAGATAACTGGTTTTTTCCCTCCCACCCTGTCAACTGGAAGTCAGAACAGGGTCCTCTATTTCCCCCAGCACCTAGCTTGATACATAGTATGCACCTGCTATGCAATAAAAGTAAAAATAACAACCATAATGACCATAAGATTTGAGAACCTATTCTGTATTGGGCGTTATACTAAGCCCTTCTTTATTTGGACAGCTGGAGATGCTCATGGGTCAAGTTTACTCCAGGTTCTCCCCTTGGACAATGGAACGACATAAAAAGCACGTCTCAGGGAAAAAGTCCTTAACAACATGAGCTGTGACAAACTTGGCTGCGGTGAGAGAAAAGGCCAGTTTCAATGCCATGGGCTGGAATGCTGGAGCAGTGCCGCTGGAGGCCTGCGGAGCACAGTGCAGCCCGTCTCCCCACCTCCCCCCAGGGATCAGGGCTGGAGCCCCATCCTTTCACACTAGACCTCTGTCGGGAAGGCCCACCCAGGCCCCTACAGAAAATCAGGCTGACTTCAAACACACCAGGGGGGTGGCCGACAGCTGACCCCCCAGAGCATCGCCACAGTACGGCCCTGGCTACACCACGAGCCTTTAATTTTGCAAGAAGGTGGTTTGGCTAGGTTGCTATTCTGAACTTCAGAAAGCCTCTCCCTTTGCAGTGTGACCAACTGGCATGAGAGAGAGAGCCCACAGGCGACACACGGACCACACCCTGCACATCTGTAGGACGCTGCGGTGGCTTCCACAACCCAACCCCAAGCCAACAGCACTGCGGGTTCCTTGGGAACAAGCGCCCAGCAATCAGCTTTAGCAGTAGGCGCCCAGGCCGGTCTGCAGCAACTCAGAGAGCCTGAGCAGAGTTTCTGAGACCTAGCTATCTTGGCACGGTGGACCTTCCTCTTCTCATCACTTCCCACTCTGAAGAGTGGGGGGATTTCCATATTTAAACATAGGCCTGTGTTTCGGGAGGAACCCCCTGGAGGCTGAGAAATGGACCAGATCCTTGTTATTCTTGCCGTGGTATGTAGGGCCAGCCTTGTCAGGAAGGCAGAATCTCAGGGCGCACTCTGGACTTTCTGAACCTGAATCTGTATTTTAATACTCCTCAGGTGATTCATGTGCACATTAGGGTGTGAGAGGCCCCAGGGTTAGATGTACTAGATGCTCTATTCAGCCCTGGAGGTGGAGATCTGATACCCCAATGGAACATTCCTTGAGCCTTCTATCCAGAATGCTGGGACCCCCTGCCTCTGAGGGTGGGGCTCCTGAGTTTCTTTCTCCACCTGCCCAGGGCCAGAATTCCACCCACTCAAGGTGCATTTCAACAATGGAGACACATTTTGTTCCCTACTGCGCACAGAATGGCTGTGGGATTGCAGGGGTCCTGCAGGAGGCTTGATCTTGCCTGACCCTCAGGTATGACTCCATGAAGACCAGAGTTCTCAGCTGGGCCCCAGGAGCTCTGGCCTCACAGCACACACACAGCTCTTTCCACAGGAACCACAGGGGCAGCCCTCCAGGGGCTCCGCAGCTCTGCAGCCCCAGAAAGGAGGCACTGCCTGCTGTAATTCACAGGCTAGCACAGCCACTGTCACTGCGAGCTGGGACAACGCTGCTGCCCAGGTTGGGAAGGAGGTCTTGGCACTGCCATCCAATACCAACCTAACTGTTTCAGCAGAGGCTTCTCTTGCCCTGGTGAGGGGGGAGGAGGACAGAAAGAAAGCAACAAAGCAAGCATTTACTCCTACTACCAGGCACCCAATGAATGCCCCATTCAGGAAAGAAGACAGTGGTGAGGCAAAGAAGAGACCCACCTGGCTTTGCCCTTGAAATCCTTCCTCCCCTAGGCCAAACGCTAGGGCAGCTCTTCCTTTCCTCCTGATGTACGTTTGGACAAGGCCCTTGGGCACCTGGAAGCAGGGTCAGCCCATGGCTGGCAGTCATTATGTCCTCCTAGGAAGTGCTACAAAATGGGGTTATGGAGAGTACCTACCCACTAGGGCTGTGCTCTATTACAATCCCCAATGTGCAGATGAGGAAACTGAGGCACAAAGCAGTGGAGTCTCTGCCCAAGGTCACGAGCTGACAGCTGAGTACTGCACAGCAGGCTTGACATCTAGGCAAGGCTGCTCTAAGTGAGCACAGTCCAGAGCCATTTAACCAATTTCTCTGCTGCAGGATTCCCCTGAGCCTGGGACTCCCCAAAGGGCCACCCAGTATGCCATGCTTCTCAATTTTTCACAAGGTAACTTCAAGGGCAAGTGCTCCACAGAACACTAGAACTGATCCAGAAAGAGATCATCCTCTTTAAGACACTGTTACTTTATTGGGGGAACAGATCTGTGACCTCCAGACTAGGGATACAGGGATGGAATTTGTTCCTTCTCAAGGAAGGGTGGACAGCCACATCCGAGCAACAAAGCTCTCACTTCTGATAGGCCTACAGCCCCAGGAGCCCCACAACGTCAATGCTCGTCCAAGGACGTCCCCACCATAAAGCACTAGCCATCCTGCCAGACTCTCACCCACAGAGCCCTCCCCGGCTGTCCCTCCCCAGTCTTCCAGCCCTGCAGCTGCAGAAGGCCGTGAGCCCAGATCTCGGTCTGGCTCTGATTGTTAGACAGTCAACTTCAGGCTCTCCAAAGTTCTCTTTGTTGCAGTGCATGCCCTACAAGGGCCAAAAGTTGCGGAATCAAGAGAAAATAAACTCACCAACTTGTGGAGCTACAGAGTAGCTCCCATTTACAGGAGACCTGCTAAATGCCAAGGCATTTGCTAGATGCTATGTGCCCATTACTGCCACTCCCTGTAAGAGCCTTACAAAGTAAGCATCATTAGGCTCTTTTTACGGAAGAAGAAATCAAGGCTTGACATAGTTGCTAGACAAAGATGCCCAGCTAATAAATGTGAGATCACGATCTGCACTTGGGTCTCATTGCAGAGTCTCTGCGTGTGTGTTTCCATAAAGAGAGCAAGGAATGAGAAGGAAAAGCTGTCTGGATAAAGGAAGGTCAGCTGGAGTGGACCTGAGACCTTCTCCAAGGCTTAAGCAATCTCACCAAAAAGCAGTGTCTGAAGGTCATGTGAGGAGGCTGATCCCCAGGATGAGATGAGGCACCAGGGCCAATGTGGCATCAAGAATTCAGAGGCCCTAAAGCTCCAGCCCTGACTGGATGCATCAGGCCAGACCCTGGGTAATTACCAAGCTGTAATGGGATCTGATATTTATATTAGTCACGAGCCTGGCAGAGAAAACATGTTGTTTTTTCAGACACAGCCATGGAGATAACACCTCAATAATTCATTACATGCAGACCAGCCTCGATCAAGCCCAAACTTCCACAGGGAGGACAGCTCCAACTCAGAGCAGGCTTCTCAGTCCATGCCCGCCGGTGCAGGCCCCTCGGCAAACCACAGCTCCACAGGAAGTCAGCCTCAGCTTCCCCGGACAAATGGAAAAAAAAGGAAACTGTTGTGCTGAATGAGGAGCAGGAGGTGGGAAGAAAGACACATAAGTACTCCGAAGCTGAATTCCTAAAGGAATCGCTGCACCATTGCAAAATACATTCTGAGCTAGAAAGTTTACCCATAGTCTCTCAACGCCTTCCACTCCCTGGCATGGAATCAGAGAGCAGAAAGGCCAGGAGAACACGCAGAATTCAACCTCCGCATTTTAAACACAACAAAAGAGAGACCAGAGAGGTTAAATGACTTCTTCAAGGTCACGGCCTTATTCAGGCTGCCAGAGCAGCTCCCTGTTCGCTACAGTCTGCTACCAGGTTGGACCTCAAACCGCCACAGCCTAGTGAAGAGAGCTCTGATGAAACCCAGCAGACACCAAACAGTGTGACACCGTGCAGCAAAGAACACAGTCCTGAGTGACTGTGTCCAAGTTCTCAACAGGGGGGGAAATGTGATTCGTTTTCTTCTTTCTTTCCTAAAAAGAAAAACCCACATACAATTCTTTGCCAAATAATAGAGTCATTCACCATTTGTGATTCAGAAGCCAAAGGTACTAATGATGCACCCACTGTCCCAGGTTCCTTTGATCAGAGAGGATGGTGCAGTCCTGGAGGCCAAGCATTTGTGATTCCACAGCTCCCTGATGAAACTCATCTCCCATGGAATTTCTGATGCTAAAAAAGACCAGCCTTCCACCGGACCCCGGCTCCTGATCAAACCGTCTTGGGTCTGAATGAGGGTGAGGGTGAACACACCTGAGGGCCAGTAGAGTTCTGTGGAAAAGCAGCCTAGGTTTGCTTGGGAAACCCAGCAGTAAAATAAGTATTCCAAGTTCACACTGAATGCATACTTTTGTACAGCATCTCAACAACTACCAATACTTGGAAAGCAAAAAGAATGAAGGGCAGAAAAACCACAGCTGCAACAGACATCAAGGGTAGAAAGAATAGCTTGTAAAAGGCCTAAGTTATTACCATTGGGCAGAAAGAGATGGCTACACTAGGCTTCATTGAGCAAATCAAGGGTCAGGAATTAAGAGATCTTGGCATGATTTAAAATAAACTCTAATGGTACCGAAGTGAGCTGATCTTGTCCTATATCGCTTCCTGTCTCCCCCACCGACTGGAAGCATCTCTGATTTTTTGTAGAAACTTCCAGTTACGTCAACTTAGGAGCTCTTGGAAGCTACAAAATACAACCTAATACAGGGATTGTTTTATTTTTCTAGTGATCATTGCCAAAA
>PVKM010036673.1:0-14663 GCA_004027735.1 Carollia perspicillata | reverse complement strand
TTGCTACCCAGGAAGGCTGCTATCACAGATGAGAGACCCCTCCTCAGCTTGCTGGTCCTGTGTTTAAGGCCTGTTGGGGCTCACCCACCCCAAAGGAGACTAGGCCTGGTGTCCCCACCAAGCCTACCCTAACGACCTAATCCTGCAGAGTCCCCGGAGGCCAATGTCCTTTCATGCCACCTCAGTCTCACAGGCAGCAAGGGACTCAACAGTGCAGGGGTAGCTGTTCTCAACAGGTGTGTGTGTGTGTGTTGGGAGGGGCAGAACCAGAAGTGGCCTGCTCTGACAGTCAGGGGGCACATCTGTCTGCGGGCAGGTCCGGGCTGGGCTGAGGATGCTGGATGCTGGGATAGTTCCCAACCCACCCGCCTCCAGCCTGTACACAGAGCAGGGAGGTATACCCAATCACGGCGGCAGCCACAGCCACCAGAAGAACCAGAGCAGGTAAGACAGGAAGGGTTCCTCCAGCAGGGAGCCTTGGCCAGGCGGCTGATGCCAGGGGTCGAAAGGGTTCCAGGCCTAGGACGGAGGCCCATGCAGCAGGGGCTGCAGGCCGAGGCTGCACACATGCACAAGCAGCAGAGGCAGCAGGGGTGTGGGTGCTAGTCCAGGACCCATGTCACCTGCGCCCTCAGCCAGCAAGCCCTGCACCTCCCCTCCTCAAAAGCATCCAGGCCCTTTCCTTCTGGTCTGTCTTTGGAAAAGAGCCAGGCGTAGTCTGACTAGAGTGAAGGTTTAAAACACCTAAGAAATACCACTGTTGAAGCAGCTGGGGACCCCACAGGGCTCTAGGTCACCTGAGAGCAGAGGGAGAGCAGCAACCACAGCCTGGAGACCACCAGGGCCTGTGCAAGGGGGTTTGGAGGACCCGGCCACAGAGACCCACAGGAGGTCACTGCCAGCACCCAACTGAGGTCTGGCCACCATGAGGCAAGTGGAAGCAGAACTGGGTCCTAGATCCTAATGACTGAGAACGATACTCCAACTCCAGGGTCAAGGCTAGGAAGGGGTGGCCCCAGCCTCCGACTCCAGGGTAGACAGTCACCCTTAGTGGCCACTCTACCACTAGATCGTGCCTCTGTCAAAGGGTTTTAAAGAGAAGGAAGGGGTCCTTAGGAACATACTTCACAAATAGCCAAGTCTCTACTCTCTCTCTCTCTCAAACTTTCCCACCTTTGGCTAAAGGCCAATAGACTCTTCCCAAACACAAGAACGGCCTCCAGTGGGGAGCAGACGGACCCGACCCCACACTGCTTCATGACCATAGTCCCTGCTCTGGCGTGGGACAAATAAGCCACCCTGCAGTGGCCACCCCTGGGCCGGCTGGCTTGGTGGGCACATTTAGAGGAGCAGCAGTTGGGCCCACAGAATCTCTGCCTGCCTGTGCTGTGCCAGCCCCTTAAGAGCAGCTGGCTGGTGACAGGCACAGGGGTACTGGGCCCCAGACTCAGAAAAACCCAAGAACGCAGGCCCTGCTAAATAAAGCACCTCAACCCAGGTGAAAGCCCCAGCTCAGGGTGAGGGATCATCCCTCCACTTAGTCCAAGCCGTGGAGTCCAACAGGCCTCCTTTGCAGGATTCCCACTGCACAGTCCTGACATGCACACACGCACTACGTTCCCACTCATGCACACCCACACACACATACATGCAAGGGGGCACCCAAAGCACCCTGGAATTTATTTATAAAAAATTGTATATTTATTCTCATGTTTAAACTTCAGTCACCTTCAAAGTACTCTCCATCTCATGCAATACACCTATTGAGGCTTTTTTCTACTGCTCAAAACAGTTTTTGAACTTATTAATTTCGATGCCTTTTAGTGCTTCTGCTGTTTTTTGTTTCACCTCTTCCACATCAGCAAAACATTTCCCTTTGAGGACTTTTTTCATCTGGAGAAACAAACAAACAAAAAGTCGCTTGGAGTGAGATCAAGTGAATAGGGAATGTGAGGCATGCGGGTCATGCCATTTGGGTCAAAAGCTGCTGAACGCTCAGCGTAGTGTGGGCAGGTGTACTCACAAATCACCCATCATGAGATAGGCAAACATGTTGAAAGAGTCTTCAAAAAAATTTTACTGAAGCTGAACGCAGCCTCTCACAACAACGCCAGCTGGTACACTGACACAGATGGGCTCCTAGAACACTCACCTAGCAAAGGAAGCCTATACTATGAGGGCCCGCCCTCCAGAGGATAATTCCGGGTTTTTGTAGGTCCCCCATATACACATATGCATGCACACACTTGTGGGCACACACAGGCGTGTGCACAGGCACACACATACATATACACATGCAGTGCCAGCTAAAGCCCAGCCTGTACTTGCCCCCTGCTTGGGGCCCGAGAGGACTTTCCAGAACCTCACCAGCACAAGACTCACTCTGCAGTGATGAAATCAAGTTCTCCTCTATTGTTTCCCCAGAAGTGCAGGGAATAAACCCGTCACGTTGTTACAACAACCAAAATGCTCAGGCCAAAATGATGCATTGGCAATTAAGGGCTCCATCATTCCAAGCAATTAAAATAAATGCTTTATTTGAAAACTAATTAATTCTCGCTACATATTTTTCCCATGACAATATCCAATGATTGCTTGATTTATGACATCTAATTATTCTTTATTTATCTAATTGAGAATAATCTCATTATCCTATCTCCCCTGGCACCAGCTGCCCGCGTGGAGGCCGCAGCCCCTTGCGCAAGGCCGGTGCGATAGGGCCAACGCCCCCTCCTTTCCCTGTTCTATCGCTTGTCTCTTCCTCCCGGAGGGCGAAGGAACATGAAACTTAATCCACTGAGCACAACTTCGTATTCTGCCTGCTCTTCAAGATGTCAAAGCGAGACACATTCTTTTAAAAATTAAAAAGCAAGATAATCTGACACAATTTGCTCAACTCTGACAGCCTTTCCAACTGATGCTACAAATGCCCCCCAAAGCCCTGAAGGCCCTCAGCCCACACTTGGACGATGACAGCGTCCTCCTGTGTCCCCTCGGTGGCGGCAGCCTGGCAGGTCTCAGGGTTATCCGCCAGAGAGGGGACTCAGCCCTCCCCCAGGTGTGAGGAGCAGTGATCAGGTGCACTCACCCTCTCACTAAAGTCACATGCATTGGGCAGGCTGGCCACAGGGGTCCAAGGACACCCCTCGTGGCGGAGGCAGGAGTGTGCACCCAACCAGCCAGGCGCTGGTGGAAACCGGCCACAACCCACGGGGGCTGCATCAGCAGACGGAACCATGCGATTCAAGAGGCAGATGCCCAGAGATCACAGCTCTGGACCTGACATTCTGGAGCCACTGGGGGTTCACACCTCTGTGTGCCTCAGCCTGATCCACGAACAGGCTGCCCTGCACTGAGTCACACACCCCTTTCCTTTTATCGCAACAGGACCCTGGTTCCGTGAAGAAGCCTGGAAATCGAGAAAGAGCAGCAGAAGTGAGCCAAGTTGGGGGGGCACCCCCCCCAGCTCGCTGGGTCCTGCCTCGCTGCCGGTGTGCGTGTGAGAGAGCAAGAACAGGCAGCACGGATTCTGGAAGTGCCTCAGACCCTCAGACTGGAAGCCCGGCCCCACACCAGCAGACCCCCAGCAGACCCCCAAGGCCCCTGAGCGCCCCACAGCCAGCCCAGACTGGGGAGGCACCGCTTCCCAGCAGGATGCCTGTCCTGACTGGCCCTCTCCCTTCCCAAAACAAATGAAAATGCTGATAAAGTTAAAAAACAGAAAATCTTCAATACATCACTAAATTGATTTTCAAAAAGTCTGGAAGCTTCAGAGGATAAACACGAAGGGAAAAAGTCAAACCTAGGAAGGTCTGTGGAGCCTGAGGCTGGCTCCTGCCCGGGGGACATCTGCTGTGCCAGTGACCCCGAGTTCCTGCTCTCAAGGACCCTGGGTCCACAAACGACAAAATGGAGGGCCCTCCCGGGGTCGGTAACCTCAAAGGAGCATCTGCAGAAAGATGAGACCCCACAGGACCACATGCTCAGTGTTTGGCTAAACTGGAACTAAAAGCTTCACCCAAGCTTCACCCAGGAGTGCCAGAACAGGTTTCGGCCCTGATTCACACCACCCTGGGAGGTCCCTAAAACTTCAGCCTGGGGAGTCTCTCAGAGGGAGCCCACCTGCAACCCAGGTCTCAATGCATTCACAGACACAGCCCTACAAAATGCAGGCTCCTAGCGAAACTCATAAAAACAAACAAGGAAATAGGGCACCATGAGTGAGAGCCATCAGAAACTTCAGGAAGCGGAACTAGCGCCCCAGAGCAAAGCATTCAGGAATATTTAAAATAAGAACGCTCTATGGTTTTAAAGAAAAAGAGGGAACTGAAACTGTATGTAGAGAGCATGAGAATGTAAAAAATTACCCATCAGATTTGAGAAAGGGCCCAACTGGGTGAAAAGGTTGCTGGGAAACAGGTGATCCGCACGGTGCCAAGGTATTGCTTTACTGATAATTTACTGATCGTAAAAGGAAAAGATTCCTTTACAATGGAGACATCTGGCTGTCATCACCTTCACCATCTGATCAAAACCGGCTCTGCCAATAGTAAACAAACTGACATCACTTATCGCCCGAGGTGATGCAAGAAGACTCGGCGCCGTCCCCGACCGCCCTCCGTGCCAAGGCCGTGCAGGAAACGAGCTGACACCTCCAGATCACGGGGCCTGACAACCAGCTCGCACTTAGCGAAGGGTCACAGTCAAGAAAACAACAACAGCAAGAAGCAGGGCAACTCTTCTGCATTAAGAGACTGAAGAGGCGTCACACCCAAATGCAGCGTGGAAGCCTCGATTAGAGCCTGGATCAAAAAGGGGGCACCTGCAGAGGAACCACTTGGGGCAGCTGAGGAACTCTGAATATGGGCTGCAGAAAATATGGAAGTATTGTTAATTTTCTTGGGAAGGATAATGGTATTGTATGTAGAGGAATGTCCTTGTTCCTAGGCGACGGGATTTTGGGGATAAATGTCATGATGTCTGCAATCTGTCGCAGGTGTTTCAGTAGAAACTTTCCTTCACCTCTGTCGACATGCAAGCACACAGGCGGAGAGGTAGAGCGAATGCTGGAGGCAGCCCGAACCGACACCGTCAGTCTGGAAAACGACCTGGGACAATTTGCACAGCTCATGACTCAGCCACCCCACTCCTGGATAAACACCCCAAAGGAATTCTCACACAGGTACAAAAAGAGATTTGTACAAGAATGTTCATAGCAATCGTGTGCATCATAATTTAAAAAAACAAACAAACTAGAAACACCCAGATGACCATCCACTGCAGAATGGGTAGCTTTGGTACATTCATACAATAGAATACTCCACAAAGCTGAAAATGAATAAACTCCAGTCTCACATGGATGAAGCTCAAAATCCTAATTCTCATCAAGAGACATTAAAGAAGTAAAAACCAGACTAAGAAATAACAACAACAAGAACAAGGCCACAGACAGGGAGAAAATATTCATAAAAATGTATCTGATAAAGGGCCGGTACTCCAAATCTTATAGAAGTCAGTAAGAAAGAAAAAACTAAAGTGATTCAAAAAGGCTAAACTTCAAGATAGAGAAAGTTATATCAGGCAAACAGAAACAGTAAGAAAGCAGAGACTGAAATACTGATATCTGATGAAATACTGACAAAGGTTGAGTTCTAGCCAAAAAGCATTCAATTTGACAAAACCAGACACTTTTGAATACTAAAAGTTGAAATTCACAATGAATATATAACACTTATAAATATCTATGTAACAGATACCATCTTTATAAAGCAAATATGAGTATCTTGATAATAGAGATGCCATCTTCACAAAAACCACAGGAGACACAAGGAACCAGAAAAGCTCACTAGTGGCTCTTAGCACTGTCCTAGTCAGATCCAGTAGACAGTGCTCCAGAAGGAGAAAGAAGACTCAACAGGAAAGATACTATGGATCTAGAAAGGACTTCACACTCATGACAGAGACTACACCTTCTTCTCAACTGCACACGAACATCTGTAAAAAACAATTGTCTATTGGGTGCCATAAAGAAAATATTAGTAAGTTCCGTAAGTATGACTATAGTGCAATCAAGCCAGAAATTAACAAAATAAAAACCAAAAGATTCTTGCAACTAAAAATTTTAAACCATTTATTAAGTGAATTTCATGGAAAAGGGGAAAATCCTTAAACCACAAATTTTAAAAACGAGTCCTGGCCAGAAACCTCAGTTGGTTAGTGTTGTCCTGAAACACCAAGGCTGTGGGTTCGACCCCCATCAGGGCAAACACAGAAGTCAACCACTGATGCACAAATAGATGGCACAACAGACCGATCTCTCTCTCTCTCTCTCTCCCACCTTCCCTAAAATCAATACAAAAAAGAAAAAAGACAAGTAAAAACAGTACATGCCAGATTCATGAGGTATAATTAAACCTTTGATCAGAAGAAAATAGGGACCAATATCACCTATGAATATCACACAAAAATAAAATATTGGCAAACAAAATACAACATCAAATTAAGAAAATGACCGTGTGGAATTTATCCTAGGAATGCAAGGCTGGTTCAATTAGGAAATCCATTCATGTCATATACCATATTAACAGATCTATAGAGAAAACACATATAATCAATCATCTCTAATGATGCCAAAAAGCCTTTGACAACATTCAATACCCATTTTTCACCCAGTTGAGCAAACAGACACTGAGAGGCTTCATAAAAAATAATGATGCATGCACACCCAGCCCTGCCTGGGGGGCTTGCTCAGTTGGTGCACTTTCCGTGCACTGAAAGGTTGCAGGTTCGATTCCCCAGTCGGGGAGCATAGTGGAGGAAACCCATCAATGTTTCTCTCACATCAATGTTTCTTTCTCTCTCTCCTTCTTTCTCTCCCCACCCCTGTGTTCCTCTCTCTCTAAAATCAAGAAATATATCCTTGGGTTTTAAAAATCTATGTACACACAAATGCTCCTTAGTTCTAAAACCAACACATTACTTTATAAAAAAATATTGTAGGTATTTCCACTAAAATGAGAATACCCAATGTCTTCAACACTGTACTTGAGGTATAAGCCAATGCAATCAACCAAGAAAAGTTAATCAGAGGGATATGAATTGGAAAAGAAGAATTTATACTATTTTCCAGATGATATGATGGTATACACAAGAGCCAATATTAAGCCAGATTCAAACACTGAAAAATTTTCATTTGGTAGCAGAAAATAAAACAAAAAGAGTTCAGAAAGAACAAAGTTGGAGGTATCATGTTACCTGGCATTAAACTATACTATGAGGTATAGTATTCAAATCAGCATGGTGCTGACATAAGAACAGACATATAGATCAATGGAATTGAATAGAGAGCCCAGAAATAAACCCATACCTATAGGGTCAATTAATATATGACAAAGGAGGCAAGAATATACAATGGGGTAAACACACCCTATTCAATAAATGGTAGTAGGAAAATTGGACAGATATGTGGAAAAGAATGAAACTAGGCCACCTTCTTTCACTATATACAAGAATATACTCAAAATGGATTAAAGACTTAAATGTAAGGCTCAACACCATTAAAATCCTAGAGGAAAACATAGTCAAGGAAATCTCTGACATTTCTCTGAGCAGCATTTTTTCTGACATATCTCCTTAGACAAGGAAACAGAAGGAAATAAACAAATGGGACTGTATTAAACTAAAGCTTTTGGACAGCAAAGGAAACCATCAACAAAACAAAAAAACAACCTACTGAATGAAAGAAGATATTCACCATGATGTATCCAATAAGAGGTTAATATCCAACATTTATAAAGAACTTAAACACCTCAACACAAAAAAACCCCAAACAATCCAATTAAAAAATGGACAGAGGACCTAAATAGGCACTTCTCCACAGAAGACACAGAAATGGCCAAAAGACCTATGAAAAGATGCTCAACATCACTAGCCATCAGAGAGATGCAATTTAAACCCACAATGAGATATCACCTCATACCTGTCAGGATGGCCATCATCAGTAAATCAACAAACAACAAGTGCTGGTGAGGATGTGGAGAAAAGGGAGCCCTAGTGCACTGCTGGCGGGAATGCAGACTGGTGCAGCCACTGTGGAAAACAGTATGGAGTCTCCTCAAAAAATTAAAAAATGGGCCCTGGCCAGTGTGGTTCAGTTGGTGGGAGCATTGTCCAGGAAACTGAAAGGTCACGGGCTCAGTTCCCGGTCAGGGCACATACCTAGGCTGTGGGCTGGGTCCCTTGTTGGGCTCATGTGAGAGGAAACTGATCGATGTAACATCGATGGTTCTCTCCCTCCCTCTCTCCCTCCCTTCCCTTCTCTCTATAATCAATAAGCATGTCCTCTGGTGAGGACAAAAGTAAAGTAAAATTAAAATAAATAAATAAAAATTAAAAATGGAACTGCCTTATGACCCAGCAATTCTACTTCTGGGCATTTATCTGAAGAAACCCAAAATGCTAATACAAAAACATACATATTTACTGAGGTGTTATTTATAACAGCCAAGATATGGAAACTACCCAAGTGCCCGTCAATAGATGAGTAAATAAAAAAGCTGTGGTATATATATAAAATGAAATATTACTTGGCCATAAAAAGAATAAAATCTTACCATTTACGACAGCATAGAGGAAGCCAGAGGGTATTATGCTTAATGAAATAATTCAGAGAAAGAAAAATACCATATGATTTCACTTATATGTGTAATCCAAGGAACAGAATAAACAAACAAACAAACGTGAAACCCTCACTGATACAAAGAAAAGATTGATGATAGCCAGAGGGGAGGGGGTTAGGGGACTGGGGGGAAAGGCAAAGAGATTAAGAAGTACAAATTGGTAGTTACAAAAGAGTCAAGCGAATGTCAAGTACAGCACAGTATAGTCAATAATGTTGTAATAACTATGGATGGTGCCAGGTGGGTACACGAAGTATCAGGGGGACTCCTTAGTACAGTACATGATTGTCTAACCACTGTGCTGTACACCTGAAACTTACACAAAATAATACTGAATATAAGTTAAAAATAAATACATTAAAAAATAACTTAAGAAAAATATTTAACAACAAATTTTTTAACTTTTGCATGTCAAAAGAGATCAAAGTTGCCCTGGATGGTGTGGCTCAGTGGTTGAATGCCAGCCTTTGAATCAAAGGATTGCTGGTTCAAGTCCCAGTCAGGGTACATGCCTGGGCTGTGGGCCAGGTCCCTGGTTGGGGGCGTGCAAGAGGCAACCACACACTGCTATTTCTCTCCCTCTCTCCCTCCCTTCCCCTCTATCTAAAAATAAATAAAAACTTTTTTTAAAAAAGAGATAAAAGTCTAATATCTGTCAAAATATATAGAACTCTTCAAAATTTAGAAAGACTAAAGCCACATAGAAAAATGGGCAAAAACATTGACAATTCACCAAAAAAGACATGAAAATGGTCCTTAAACATATGAAGAGACACTTAACCACACTCATGAAGAAATGCATACTCCACTACATTGAGACACTTCGTTCTGGCCAGGATGAAGTAAGCTCCCTACAGCCTCACTCTCTGGCTGACTGCAACTAAAAACCCTGGACAAAATACAAGAAAGCAATTACCTGAACACTGTGAAGTGTGAACAATGACAGACAGATTTTGGAGGCAAGCAAAGACTGAGAGAAGTGACCTGCATTGGGAGAATTCCTTCCTGTTTTTAGCTGCACAGCCACAAGGTAGCAGTGGCTGAAACTTAGACAGAAACCCCTAATTTCCATACAGAGGAAAGTCTAAAGAATGTGGGAGGAAATCCCTGAATGTTCATTTTTCTCTCCCCTCTTCGAGCTGTCCCCGGGACGGGCCCCATTCGGGGACCTGTGTGGGAGAAGTGGCTCTGTGGGAAACTCCCATCTCTCTGGCCAGAGTAACCAAGGGAAGGGGACCCTGCAGGATGAAGTATGTGGGGGCGCATGTGCAGAGAGGAGACAGATAAAGAAAAAGTCCTTAATTCTGCGAATGAAGCCTTCAAGGCCCAGGCCCAGGCCCGAGCTGCACATGCCTGGGACAGGCCCAAAGCAGCACCGGCTCTAAGTGGTGGACTGAGATTTAATTCGATCACCACCCAAGTCTCAGCCTGACCCCCGAGAGGCTGATGTGCGGGACAGACCCAAGCAGCATCTCAGAAGCTTTGAGAACTGAAATGAGATTAAAAGCATAGCCTACAGAGGGCGAGACAGAACTTGTGATGCAAAGCTAACTGGGTTGACCACCTGCTAACACAAAACACAACATTCTCCAAAGGAGCCAACATAATACTCAATCCAGGATATGTCTAGGATACAATACAAAATTATTCAGCGTTCCAAGAACCAGAAAATGGCACCAATTCTTAAGGGAAAAAACAACTCACAGATGCCAACCTCAAGATGATTCAGGACAAGGGTGTGGGGATTGCCCGAGGCAGTGGGGTGGGGGCGGGCTGGAGGGGGGCAAAGGAGGAAAAATTGGGACAACTGTAATGGCATAAACAATAAAACATAATTTAAAGAGAGATGATTCAGATGCTGGAAATATCAGATAAGGATTTTAAAACAGCTTTTATGATTATGCTCCACGAAGCGAAGGTGAATACCCTTGAACTGAACGGAAGGAAAGTTCTCCGCAGAGATGTAAGAATTACCTTTTCAAGAGGAAGTTCCAGAACTTACTAACACAGTATCTGAAACAAACAGACCAGAAAAGAATGGGATGGGAGATGACAAAGGGAAGAGTCAAGGAGCATGAAGACTGGTCAACAAAATTATCCAATTAAGAGCCAAAGGAAAAAAGAGGAAAACAAATGATTGGAGCATCATTTATAAATGATATAAGTGAAAATAAATGATATAGAGCAAGGGACTCGTGGAATAATAGCCAACGGTCTAACATTCATGCAATTGGAGTCTGGGAAAAAGAGAAAGGGAGTGAGTATAAAAATTACTTGAATAATGCCTGAAATTTCACAAATTTGGGAAAAGACAAATTTAGAGATGCAAGAACTTAAATGACTCATAAACAGGATAAAGCCATGCCCAAAGATGTAATTAAATGCCTAAAAAGACTTTTTTTAAATCTTGGCAATAATGGCACAGTGTACATAAAAAATAACGACTTGAATGGCTATGGATTTCTCATCAGAAACCGTGGAAGCCAGAAGATGGTTGAACACCTTTAAAGAACAGAAAGAAGGGAACTCTGTAGCCAGCAAATGGTGCTTTGGGAAAAGGCAAAATAAAGATATTCTTAAATGAAGAAAAACTAAGAGAATTTCTTGCCCGCAGACAGGCTCCAAAAGAAATACCAAAGAAGGTTCTATACTCTACAGAAATCAGAGAGAAATGTGCAACTTCAAGAAAGCAGAGCGAGAGAAATGGCAAATATCTGGGCAAATATAAAATACAAGTTTTCGCCTCTCAAGTGAACATGTGTATTGTTGAAGTTACAATATTGGTGGGGTTTCTTCCATACAACAGCTACAACGTGAAGGCAGAAGAGTAAGGGGACCCATAGCGTTGTAAGGCTTCTACATTTTACTTGAAATAAAAAACAAAAATTAACCCTAAGAAGACTGTCTAAGGTGAAGTATGTGCATACACTGTAACCCCTACAGCAAACCTTAAAAACATAATATATAATAGCAAAAGGTATAGCCACAAGGCCAAAAGAAAAATTTAAACTACTTGAAAAATACCAAAATAATCAAAAAGAAGGCAGAAAAGAGGGGAGAGAAGAACAAACATCAGAGGAAACAGAGAAAACAAGACAGTAAACCAAACAGAACCGTATCAATGATCACGGTAAATGTGAATGCTCTCAAAATGTTACTTGTAAGACCCAACGCTTAGGAGCTGGTGGGAAAAAATTCAACTATGCCTAGTAGAAACCCATTTTAATTTAAAAACATAGATAAAAGAAAATGGAGTGGATATATTAATGTCAGGCAAAGTAGACCTCAGAATAAGGACTGTTATCAAGGATAAGAAGGATATATAAGGCATCCATTCATCATGAAGACATGAAAGTCCTAAATATGTATTCATCTAACAACAAAACTTCAAAACGCATAAAGGAAAAACTTATGGAACTGAAAGCAGAAATAAACAAATACATAATTACAGCTGGAGACTTGAACTACTCCTAAGTAATCGATTGAGAAGTGGCCAGAAAATCACACTGGAGCCCTGACTAATACTCCCTACCTACCTGACCTAGGCGACATTATGAAAACACTCCACCCAACAGAAAAACATTCTTCTCAGTGCACACGCAGCACTCAGCAAGACAGGCCACACCCTGGACCGTAAAACAGACCTTTAAAAATGAAGCAGAATCAAAAAACAATACGAAGTACATCCTCCAGCTTACAGAAGTAACCTAGAAATCAATCAGTAACAGACAGATAGCTGGAAAAATCTCCAAGTATTTGGAAAATAAGCAACATGAGTTTAAATAACCAATGGGTTATTTTAAATGAGTCAAAGATGAAGTCCCAAGAGAAGTTAGAAAATATTTTGACCTGAATAAAAAATAAAATATCAAAACTTGTAGGATTTAGAGAAAAGTTAATAGCATCAAATGCTTATGTTAGAAAAGAAGAAGGGTCTTGATACAATGACCTAGCTTCCACCTTAAGAAACTAGAAGAGGAGCGAAGTACACCCAAAGCAAGTCAGAGGAGGAGAATAAGGTTAGAGAAGTGAAATGGAGAACAGTGCCCTGGCTGGTGTGGCTCAGTCGGTTAGGAGATGTCTCACAAACCCAAAGGTCGCTGGTTCGATTCCCAAGCAGGACACATGCCTGAGTTGCTGGCCACCCACGGTTGGGGCACGTGTGAAAGGCAACTGATCAATGTATCTCTCCCTTTCTTCCTCCTTCCCTTCCCTTCTCTCTAAAAATAAATAAATTAAATCTTAAAAAATAAGGAATAGAAAACAGTAATATAATAGAGAAAATCAACAAAACCAGAGATTGGTTCTTTAAAAAGATCAATAAAATTGATAAATCTAGCTAGACTGACAGCCAGAAAAGAGAGAGAAAAACAAACTATAATAATGAAAGAAGGGTTATCACTGCAGACACTGCCAACACTAAAAGGATGATAAAGAAATACTATAGACAACCCAACCCACATAAACTCAACAACTTAGATAAATGGAATTGAGGACCACAGACTATTAGAATGGCTAAAACAAACAAACAAAAAAAAAATCTGACAAAACCAAGTGCTGACTGGAATGTAGAGCAACGGGAATTCTCACACTTTGTTGATGAGAATGCAGAATGGTACAAGCATTCTGGAAAACAGTTGGGCAGTTTCTTATAAAATAAAGTATACATGTATCATATTGTCCAACAATCCTACTCCTATGTATTTTTTCTACAGAAGTGAAAACTTATGAGTGAACACCTGCACATGAATGCTTACAGCAGTTCTACTGTATTCATAGTGCCCCAAAGGGGAAATAACCCAAATGATATCCATGGGTGAATGGAACACTCTTGAGCAATAAAAAGGAACAAAACTATTGACAAATGCAAGAACACAGTGAATGTCCCAAGAATTACAGTGAGTAAAAGGCTACATACTATGTGAGCCTAGTTATATGGCATTCTGGAAAAGGCAAAACAAGGCAGAGGGCACAAATGGCCATTGTCGGGGTCAGGGGTCAGGGGGCGGGGCAGGGGCTGACTGCCAAGGGGCAGCTAGGGGAGAGGTCCGAAGTAATGGAAGTTTCTGTATCCAGACTGGCAATGCTGATGTGTAGGTGTTAAGACTCATTGTAAGTACATTTCACAATCATCATAACAGTAATAATAGATATTCATGAGTTCATACGAATGCAAAGGCAGGAAAGTGGATGAATCTCCCACATGGAACTCCAAATAACGCGTGCAGAGGCTCCACCCTCGAGGAGGCGGGGCAGAACATCACCCCAATGAGTGGCTATGCAAAGTGACTTCCTCCCCAAGAGGGTGATGCGGAGAGGGGCGATGCCCTCAACTTCGCAGTGGAGGAACCTCACAACCACCACCTCGCGCGGGCACCAAGGCCAGCGTCCACAGGGATGTCATGCTGACAGCATGCGCCAGTGATATGACGTGATGCGATGGCACCGGTCTTTGAGCTCTGGCTCCCAGGAGCCCACAACCCATGTCTGATTGTGACAAAAACTCGAGACGAATCTCAGCTCAGGGAGAGTCTACAAAAGGCCTGACTAGTACCCATCAAAACTGTCAAGGATGTAAAAACAAGGAGCGTCCAAGACGCTGTGAGAGTCCAGAGGAGACTAAGGACACACTTCGGCTAAATCCCATGTCGTGTCCTGGGCGGAATCCTGGGGCAGAAAGGAGGACATTAGGTAAAAACTCAAAAAATCTGAATAAAGTATGGACTTGAGTCAATAGCAATGTATCTACGCTACTTCATGACGACTGTACCATACTCACTAATGGAAGACGTTACTAAACGGGAACAGGGCCGAGGCACGCTCCGTGGACAAGGTAACAACTGCTCTCTTGGCCATTTTCGGGGGGGGGGGGGCTTTTTTCAGTTAAAATATATTGTACAGTATCTTTACGCTATTTTTTCTCATGCTGTGGGTAATGGCATTGAATTTACCACTAACATATCACGAAAGCCCAGTTTCCTGCTT